>CM070744.1:9871947-10096947 GCA_036346245.1 Bonia amplexicaulis | reverse complement strand
TTAGCAAACCAAAACTAACAGATTGAAAGGCACAACGGGATTTGGACAATGGGAATTAACTCTTTTTGTGGGGCAATTTTTTCTAGACTATAGGAAATAAAAACCAATCTACTAACTAGGGATACAAGAAATTCCTACCGGTCAACTGAAGCTCTGATATCACTTGATGTGCTGGTGTTGTCCCAATTTTGCGATGAGAAGAATAATTTCGATTGGACGATGATCAACTCTCACGATCCAGGCTATGAATGCAACTCGTATGAACCAAGCAATCACTGAACTAATCACCATGTCATTATTAGCCGTGCCAAATACCCGATTGACCTGATCATGAGGATCAATTCCTACAAGCAATCGAAGAACAAGCAAAAACAAAGTAACAAGGAATCTGAATTACAAATATATAAATTGAGTTCAAAAAGATGGGATTCCGTAGAGATTCTTTACGGTTGGTCTAGTCGACCCAAGCGAAGAACAAGAGTTTTCATAATGGAAAAACTTAGCAAACGAAATCCAAGAAAACTAGAAGGGTGTGGCCTCCTTAAATAGGGGAGGGAAAGCTGCGCAAAACTAAGAAATAAGGGGTGGTACTATTCATATGCCGTGAACAGCATGAGCCTAGAGGGGGCGCAATCCCCTTGGGCCCAAGCATTACAAGGCCCAATTTGGGCCAAACAGGTGATGCAACATCTTCTTTTAGTGATTATGGTATGTACATGATGAATTTGGAGATGAGGCTAGATCCATTGGAAAGAGGATGAGATAAGCTTTCCAACAAGTACTTGTGGACCTCAAACAGACTATGTATGTGAAAGTTATGCACATTTGAAGTTGGGCCTATCAAGTTGAATCCGAATTGATCTGGAGGCTGAATTGGATTCCAAAATGTGTCCAACTTAAACTCTTGCTTGAATTGGTGTAAATGTGATGTGGTGCTACAAAAATATATATTTTCATCATTAGGTAGCATCATATTCTCATTTAAAATATGTTGAAGCTGAAGAAATGAATTCACCTTTAGTTCAATCTTGATATTGGGTGCTATGATCGTATGTGTTTGTGGCGTGGTCACATAAAACCTAGTGTCTTCCCAATAGCACTAGTATTTAAGAGAAAAAAAATACTTGAGTAGGGGATATTTAATTTGCGCCTATCCACCCCCTCTAATAGCCGTAACTAATCCTTCAATTTTCTGGAAAGCGTGTTTTCAGGTGGCGCGCTTAGGAAGGTAGCAATATGACCAGTCTTTGCTTGGCGGTCATACCGACTGAGGTGCTAACAGTCTAACCGGCATGGGTACCATGGTCTAACCGAAGTGGGCAAGGGCGGTCAGACGCACTGATGGCCGATGATCTAATAGGTAGGCAATTGGTGGTCTGACCAGCCTGTGTTTGGTGGTTAGACTAGTCCTGGAGATTTGCTGTTGAATTAGTTGAGTGTGTGCACAGCATGAGTTCCATTGCTTAAGTGCATTCGTGTTGTATGGTGCATTTATGGACTAATGTGGGTCAAGCTGCAAAGAACTTATGCCCAGAAATGATTGTTTTTTCTATTATTGTGCAGGTGGCTTGGAGGCGACTATGATCAATGGTAGGAAGACTGGGATTAGGTTGGGGAACTGAGGTCCAGAATGGTTACGGATGCTATGTGATATAGTTGGGCTCAAGCAAGGTACGAGATGGATAAGGAACGTGAAAGGTGAGGTTTGAGCAAAGACCATGATGCATTGGAGATGCACGTCATGCTTTGCGGTGGTTCTTATGGGGGTGAATACTTTAGAGGTAAGTATTCTTATTGTCATCAATTGGGCATATTGATGATTTTATTTTATGCGGTGCTACGTGATGGTTTGCTTATTGTTGTAGATGGTTGTAGCACTTCATAGCTACGTAATGGTGAGGCAAACAAGACCAAGACTAAGCTAAGAAATCTTAGGTCCAATGTGATCAAGGGATCGGGCTATGCTCAAGAGAAGCAAAGGTCTAGATGATTAGGGAGCCGTCGGAAGATGACCAAGGCTAGCAGAGTGGTTACAAGTCAGGACGACGAGGAACTGGAGCAGGAGCTATCAATAGTGGGATTGACAAGCAACAATAAAGCAGATCGAGACTAAGCTCAGCCAGGACAGTTGTGAAGTTGGGTGCCACCATGATGTGAGGAAAGGCATGTGGCGCGTCAAGTGATTTCGGTCCGTTTGCAAGAGAGGATGGTTCGGTGGGATCCAGATATGTGAGGGGCTAGGCAGTAAGTCATTTGAACCACATGGAGATGAACATGAAACATAGGGCTACTTCAAGGCAAGGGGGCGTGAAGCTTCAAGGTAGACGGTAGAGGGGCATTTTGGTAAATTGCTCAATAACAGAAAAGTGGTGGTGTACGAAACCACAACGATGACCTAAGTGGTTTAGGTCATGGATATGTGGAGAATGCTAAGTGGATCAAGTGTTGATTCACTAATAGGTTAATGGGTGTGTGCATGCTTTGAGAAGTGTACTTATGTAAATGTAAAACCTAGTGTTATAGTGGGTTAACAGGTTAGCCTATGTAAGAGTGGATGAAACCCAACTAGAGGTGCTGGTTAGGGTTTTCGTTGTGAGCCTCCATGTATAAGGAGGGAGAGAGGTGGCTAGGGTTAAACTTTGAGAGAGTCCATGCCTAACCTTGAGAGGAGTTAAGGTTTTTAGAGAGAACCTTGTGGGGATGTGAGAGGTTCTTGTGCCTGAACTTTTTATCATCCTTAGACTTTGTGTGTGGTTAGAGAGTGGCTGCAAACATTCATCTCCAAGTATCAATAGAGATCAAAATTCATCCAAGTCTTTCTCTCTTTGCTCAAGCGATAAAATATTGATTTGGCTTGTTTTTTTGTGCTTCCTCTTGCCCTCTTTATTTTGTTTTGTGCCAGGGACGTGTGAGTGATGAAGATGTCTTTTGGAGACCAGATGTCATCCATCTAGGCACTTGTTATGTGCAAGTCCTTGTATTTACCTAGTTTTGGCTCAAGAGAAAGTGATTTTGGGGTTTTGATCTTGTGGGCATTTTGGTTTAAGTTTGTGCTATGATCTAGCTTTTTATGACATGTGAGAACCCAACCAAGATCATCTAGATGATCAAGAACTCACAGCAAGAGCAGATCGAGGTTTTCCTCTTTTGCCTAGTTTTGATGCAACCTTCCTTCAAACAGAAAAATATCAGAATTTTGGCAACGATTTTCTTGATTGTTGATTGAAATAGATTATTTCAAGGTCTTTCATTGAGATAGATTCTTAAGGTCATGATCTAGTCTTAGTTCAAATTTCAAGTTATTTAGAGTTGTGGATCAAAAATTTCGTTAATTTTTGGATTTGAAATAGTGTAGAAATTTTGTTGTCCTTAGATGAGAGGTTAGACCACCCTAGGCCAGTCAGACCACCCTACACACTACGGTCAGATCACCTGGACAAATTTTGGTCCTTTTGACTATGTTTTTCTTGGATCTTTTTGTTGTAGGTGAGTACTCTGATCTTCATAGCTTCTTATAGTTATTTGAGTGAAAATCTTTACTTTTCTCGTTTGAAAAAATATGAAAAATACTTTTAATCAGATTAGCTCCTATTTATCCTCTCTCTAGTCACCGTTCTTAGTCCTACACAGTGTGAGATGGAAAACACCTTACACAAGTAGTACACTCAGTTGCGTTGCCTCAGAGAGGAGTATTACCATCAGGGGGAGATTATGATAATTGGCTTTATTGTTCGTCTGCAGTGGTTATCTAATAAAATTGCAGAGGTTATCTAATAAAATTGGGAGAAATTCATGATACGATGATATCGTTTACATATGCCATCCGGTTGACTATACGTAATGCAAGATCTCTTATTATTTATTGTTATTATTGTTCTATCTCAAATAGCTTCCATCTGGTAAGCCGAAAATGTTTCATCTTGCTAAGTACACACATGGAAAGGTTTTGGAAAACTATTCACTTTTTCTGAGGTCGTTATATATTTCATCTGATATGCACAGAGCGAGTGTATGATTAGGAGGTGACAACTGAGAAGCATTGTGATGACGCTTAAGCATAGGAGTCGAGTTGAACACTTCGTACTTTGGAATAAGGAATAAATACAGGAGACAGCCCTAAATGTTGTACTTGAAGAACATTACTTTTTTGAATCAGGAGAAATGCCCCCAATTTCATTAATGAAACTGAGTTCATTACACTGACGAAATTTAAAACGCGACACACTCAGTCTAGACAGTGAAGTAGCAAACTGCAAGCAACATCACCTTAAACTAATACTGACAGCAAACAAACATACCAAACCCTCCCTACTAAAGATCACCACCCAGAAGCTGTACCAAATTCTCACACATACTAAGGATAACAACAACAAAAACTGACACCCAAAGCATGACAGAATCCTTGCGCCTTCCTCTTCAAGCAGCCTCTATCCTTCTCGTCCATGGACTCCATCCTTACATCTTGTTGAGCTTAAACAGCCTTGGGTACCCAGAAGCTTTGGTCTGGCTTTCACTCCATATGTAACGAGAATTATTCATTACATACAGCCTTATATGTTTGTGAGTTTTATATTTCATAAGCATATGTCAGTTGTCAAATATCTAGGCCATGCTTTGGGGCATGACATCTGTCATGCTAGGAAGTTTCATTAGAACGCTGTTATATTTTCGCATAATTATTTCATGATAAACTCCCATAGGAGCTTGTTTATAGCTGAAATTTTTGAATTTTAACTGTTTGCGACAGAGATTACGGAGAGAGATACTCGTTTGCGATTTTGGTTAATACAGATGTTGGATTTTTAACATATACTACAATTAACTTATTGACCTCGTCTTGAGAAAATACTTTGATTGAAAGTTAGGTACTGTAACAAAAGACAAAAACTGCTTTTAGAAGCCGTAAAGAATATAGCCTATTTTATTTAATTATACATAGGTCTATGTTTGATCTATATAAGACTAAAGTAAAGATAAATTTAAAAAGGTCCGGACAAAAAAGCGTTGTATGTCAAAATACCAAGATCTTATCGAGCTGAGCGAAATGTATATATTATTTGTATCTGGTGGTCCCGACATGGAAGATACGGAAGCCAGAAGATTTACACTCACACGGTCCCACGTGTCAGCTCATGGGTCCCACCTGCATACCTCACGGCTAAGCCACGTCACATATTGCTGTTGCATCAGGATTTTTGTCACCACATGTATGGCTTCACGTGAGAAGAAATCAGACAACAAATACCTTTACTATTATAAAAAAAATTGATGGTTGATTCATTCTCACTCCTCTCTTCTCAGCCAGTCAATTTGGTCTGAACCATTCGTCTCTCTTCTTCTCTCTCAAGATACAACCACCCACCCCTCTACTTTTTCTATCTCCTCACGCATTTTGGCCACCTTTCTCTCTGTCGCTTGCTCTCTAATGTTTAATGTTGAAGTTAGTCAGACAATAAATTTTATCTCATTACTTTATGACTCTATTGTAATATATGGGTCTCTAGTTAGTACAAGTAAACATACAAACTATCTGGGTCCGCCATGTCTCGTGCATTAGACAAATTACAATTCGATGGTGCAGGTGATACGCGCACATGGATTTCAAGATGTAGTGTACACATGCAATTAAGTCAGGCCACCGATGTGCTATTTCCAAGTGGGACCAAGACAAGAGTCATGCTCATTGGTATGTTTCGTGGTGAGTTTAGCTGCAGTATGGTGTATAGCAACTGGTGGGTCCCGCAGCACATCAGTTTCCCTGGAACTGGAATTGGATGACGATGCTGTCGATTATTTTATTTCTTAATTTTGTATCGAGTCGTAGGCTATAAAAAGTGATGTACCCTTTTATTGTAAATATATCATATTATTTTTAAGATAGTTAATATTATGTTATCTTAGATTTATATTATGCGTTTGTTTCTGGGAATTAGGTGATTTTTCTTGATAGTACCTATGTTGTTTTTATGATTCCTTGTGTTTTGCAGAAAAAACGTCGCATGTACTTTTGCGTGGTCGAGTAGATGAGAATCGAAGTGTGTGATTGGACGAATTCTTTTGTCGCTGGTTGTTGTATTGATGTAGTAGTTGTCCTATCGGTTCGTCGGGTTGTATAGATCAAATGCTATCATTGATCCTACGTCGTGATGTTAGGGCACCCTATATTTGCAGCGCTGAGTTCACGCGTCGCTCATAAAATCTCACGCTGAACTCACCCCCTCTTGTCCCCGTCTCCTCCCTCCTCCCCTCCTTCATTTAAATTGCACCTAAGACTTCCCCTTGCCCCCTTTGGCCTTCCGCAACATGCCCAAGACATCTTCTTTCTCTCTAAGCTCAAACCGAGCTCGAAAGCTCACCGCGACTGCACCGGCCACTACCTTCACCCTGTGTTCCTGCCAACCTGGTGAGTTTCCCCAAACCACTAGTGTCATGTCGGACCCAGATATTTCAACCTAGAATCCTCTATGATTTTACCGCACTATTCTCTGGATCAGTAGATAGTGCGCACAGATACAGTATTGAACATCAAAGTACATATCATGCTGAAGCGTAAATACAATAGTAGACTTACTCATGGGCCGATCAGACCGAAATCAATAAATTGAAGCAGAAAAAATGAAGCACATAGGTGGAACCCTCAGGACGTGCCCATAGACAGCCAACTGGGGGTTCGCGACCTAGTTCTTGATCTCTTCATCTTCTTCACCATTATGACTTGGTGTATTGCTGTAGCGTAGCGATCTGACTCTTGATTCTGGATTAATTGTGAGAACAAGGGTGAGCATAAACCACTGTGCTCCGCGAGCCAATACACAGGATGCAAATAGATAACATGCAAGGCTGATCAAGAAAAGGCTCTGGTTATTTTATTTGCCACAAATTGCATTTAAATATGTTACTTAGAAATTTCCTAAGACCTACCAGTTTGAACTTAAAACATATTGTGTGAAAGAATGCAATAATAATAATAGCGATCTAGATTCCATCCACCGTTACATGGCTTCTGCACCACATGCTAACCTTTCAGCGTTATAACCGCTTAACTTATCACTAGGACGACACCCAGGGCAACACAAATCAGGGCTTTCCACTCCCTCCACTTTTCCAATTCCACCCACAAAGTTTTTGAAATAGAAATATATCTGGTTAAGTTCCCATGTCCGCCCTTGACCATGGGCACGGCTATTCGAATAGTTTTCACTCTGCAGAGTTGGTACACTTTATCTACAAGAGACAATCCGCTCGTTGCTCCACACGATTCCTTAGTCATGCGGTTGAGTAGACTATCATAGTAACTGTTCAAAATACCTCGTCCCTTCCATCATCTCACCCATATGGGCTTCTCCCACTTGCGGCGGGTCCCATAAGTTATGCGGGATGTTCTTCCCCTATGCGACTAGCACCTGGACTACCCACACTGACTAGCTCGCTACGGAAAACTTAACCCTCAATGAGTGTCTTGTTCAAGTTGTCACACAGACAGCCAGTTGCACTACCTCACCTCCTCCACTGATGAGATGACTTCCTTGGTCCAGTAGATCTACTAAGCTAAGTTGTACTTTACAAACTTGTGGTTGTACTTGTATTACACAAGAGGTCATGACAAAATTCAGTCCTTAGGGTTATCTGGGCGGTTCTACCACTAACCACACTCTCGTGCACCGCTGCACCATACCCTCGAACCGTCCGCCCAAATAGATAAGAAAATTTTAGGTGTTTGGGAGCATAAAATAATTATACCAAAATATACCAGTCATTTCCATCATGACTTCCCAAACCACTTTCTCATAATTGAAAGTAATGCTTAGGGTATTTTGATGCCTCCGATTGTCTAAGTAGTGCTAAGTAATGGCGTGTATTTATGGACTTATTTTCGAAAGTCATACCATTATAATTTTTGCAATGGTGACAAGGTTCAGATATTCAAGTGTTCCAAAGAGTGTAGTACTAACAAGTTCAGTAATGGGTATATAACTAGAAGCTGGGAATCAACAAAAATTTGCACATAAAATAACAGCATGCAATTTGATAATTTAAAACGGAATTAATTTGCAGAAAATGTAGGTTCAATATGATAAAAGTATTGAATCGCCTTGCGCTGTTTCTCGCGGTCTTGAGCTCACTCAAAGCTTTCTCATTTAAAGGTCCTGAGTTTCTGGTCTTTATCTTCACCTCGATCTTAGCCTCACTTGATACATTGATTCTTCGGGACTCCCATTTCTAATTACGCGCTAAACAACTGAATTCAAATAAATGCAAATAACTCAAAAAGTCTAAATAAATCCAAATAAACTCAATATATTTAGCTTTATTATGAGTTAATGGGTGATTCGAGGTAAGTTGATGGGGCGCGGAGTATTGACGGAGTCAAACAGAGCTTGAGCGAAGTGAGGAAATGACAACGGGGAAATCCACGGAGACCGATGTCAAGGAGGGTTTAGGATATATAGTAATATTCCTAGGAATATTCCGCTTCAGACTCGAGGATGTCTAGGCATAGCCGATGGTAGAATGCGATGACTCGATCTTTTATTATTAACTTCATTTATTATTTTTATATTTATTAAGGAAGTTCCATGAGTCGAGTTAGACCTATGAATCGATGTACGAGTTTAGTGGGTATTATTTTATCGGCGTTAATATTCAAGCAATATGTTATATATGCGATGCATACAATTTTAGATTGCCGAATTAATTTTAGAGTCGGGTTTGTAGCATTTTGTGGTATGTATCCTTAGTTATCACTAGTCATAGTTTAATTTGAATTAGGATCTATTTATATGTGTCCTAGCTTGTTATATACAATTATGTCTCAACATTATTATTTATTAAATCTAATATCAAGATTTAATTAATGGCATAATTAATATTTTATCTACACTTTAGTTATTATTAGGTATAGCTTTATTTTAGTTTAAATTTATTTATCTGGGATAGAACTTGCTACACAGGGTCATATTTCAATATGGCTATTTATCAAAATCTACCACTGAGATTTTAATGGTGGCATGCTAAATGTTAGGGCATACATTTTAATTATAATTAAGGGTAATCTTTAATTTAAAGCCTTGCTTTTATAGTTAAACATGATATCCAATATATTCCCCTTAACTTTAACTTGAATATCTTTTTAATTGGGATCTTTATTAAATTTGGATACTTAATCAAAGTCTTGTTTTTATTAATGCATTTAGTTAATAATTAGATTTTTATTAATTGTTTCCAACTACATTAGTTACTCATATATGACTTTTAATCCAATATTAAATCCTAAATAATCTTATTTTATATCCTAATCAAATTTATTAGCTTCCCTGGATTATTTCCAAATCTTCCTTAATTTTCCTTGGTTTATTTCCTAGTTGAAATGGGTTAAAAAATAAATATAAAAATGAAAAGAACGTACAGAGTGGGGGTTCGAACCTGCGTCTGGCGCATGAGACTTGCTTCAGCTAGCCAACTGGGCAGAGGCCCTAGGCTGACAGAATGAAGGCGCACAGATGAGAAATGCTGAGTGGCTGCTGGGGTCAAAATAGAGGAAGCAGCCGGCGATGGCCGGTGACCGGGGAAGGGTGGCATGTGATAAAGTAGATGGCCAAGGAGATGAGGAGGCCAGGGGAAGCGTTAGCTCAGGCCCGGTCAGTGCTGTGGGAGGGCCGGCGGCAGATTGGTCATGGTCGTAAGTTGGAGTTGAGTGTGGTCGTAAACCTCAACATGGTCATAAACGAATATGGAGTGGTCGTAAATGATTTTGAGTGGTCGTTAACGACTATGGAGTGGTCATAAATGACTGCATAGTCGTAGCCTGACTGTGTTGTCGTAAACGACTTCATAGTCGTAAGTTCGACTGCGTGGTCGTACGCTCGACTACGTGGTCGTAAATTCGACTGTGTGGTCGTAGGATCGACTACGTGGTCGTAAATTTGACTGTGTGGTCATAGGCTCGACTACATGGTTGTAAATTCGACTGTGTGGTCGTAAATGACTACGAGTGGTCGTAAACGACTTTGTGTGGTCGTAACGACTATGGGTGGTCGTAACAACTATGTGTGGTCATAAGCGGGTACCGTGTACTCGTAGTCGTGGAAGTTGCATCGTCTTCCTTCCCAACGCCGGTGAGCATGCCGCCGTGGAGAGAGAGGCGGCCAAGCCGAGCATCTCCAAAATGGTTGCTCACGCCCGCCTACCCATAGGAAAAACCTCGCCGACCAATTTGGCCGAGCTATTGGCGGTGGTGACCGTGGGCGGCGGGAACAGGGAGTGGTGACTACAGCGGCATATGGTACGGAGTTCAATTAAGCGAGAGGGGAGCATCTAGACAAGCTCAGGAGTCTACCTTGGGGGTAGGCGTGGCTCGGGAATGGTAGTGGCGAGCTGGCGATGTGCGACGTTGACAGGCGGAGGAGGCGCACGGTGTGAGCGAAGTAGAGGCTATGAGAGGTCCGGTCGAGGAGGGGAACGGCTGCGGTGCTCGAGGGTGCTCGGTGGGAAGGAATCGGACTACGACGGCACCAATCGGTGGACTTTGGGGAGGAAAGCGTCGCGGTGAGTGTGGTGCAGGAGGTCAATTGCTCGAGTATGAGGCCGAGTGGAGTGTGGCGGCGGCTGCCGAGCGAGAACGGGATTTCTGACCACGAAAAGTGGCAGCGACGGAGGGCGGTTGGGGCAGTCGACTCAATGGCGTGGCGACGGCGTTGCTACAGCAGTGGGGACGAGACTACGGCTTAGGGCATGGGCTTGATTGCATGGTGATGCCAGCACAGTGACAACGTTAGGTGTGCCTGAGCCGAGGTAGATGCGACGGGGCAAAAGCACTATGCGTGACCGGGGGCGGCGCGACCGGCGCGGTGCCAAGGGTGACATGATGGCGTCGCTGTTCATGACACGGGGACGATCCCGATGGCTGACTTCAGCAGCATGGGCGCGGTGGCGGCGACGGCATGAGCTTGCGGGCGTCATGGGAGAAGAAAAGAAAGAAGGCGACATGGAGCGGCGTAGCCACGAGAGGAGGAAGGACGGAGAAGAAGGAAAAGAAAGAAGGAGGTGGGGCAGGGCCGGGCCCAGGCGAGAGAAGGAAAAGAGATAGGGGAAGAGAGAGGGAAAAAGAAGTGGGCCCACATGTAATAGAAAGAAGGAAGAAAATGAAGAAAAAGAGAGGTAAAAGAGAAATGGTTAAGCATAATTTTGGAATTTGTACTTGTAATTTAAATTTTAATTTACATTATGATTTAGTAATTTCCAATTTTGCATGATGTTTTGAATTATCAGTTTAATTATTTAAATGTGAGCTTTTAATATTCCTTTGGCCATTTCTTTTCTCTACCTAGTTAAATTGAATTTCAAATCTTTATTTTCTTCATGATTTTCTATTAGTTTTATTCTTCATAAATTTCTTCAATTGTTGGAACCTCAACCAAAAATTCAAGGGAAATCCATTGAAATCCAAATACCGAGAAGATATATTTCAACATAATTCAAGAACTACACATTTCCCGAAGAATCAAAATTTCGGATGTTACATGTCACTCCGTGTTCCACACCTCAGGAATGTTTCCCTTATTCAATTTTAAGTTTCTTCGACAGAAACACATGGATGCCATCTTGTCCTCGTGCATGGCCGAAATCGCCGCCGCCGATAGCATTCTCACATAGGTGAGCCACCACTCGATTCCTCTCGTTTGGAGCACCTCCACATCCCTCACCCGTCAATTGGGGCGCCATGCCCCAGGTCGCCGCGACGATGGGATGGTAACATGGGTTGCCACTGGAAATAAAAAAATATTTTCTAAAATGGTGGAGACTCGAATGAGTGGTTGGTAGAAGACTGGATTGGATTGGTCGTGCAGCGATGGCATGTGTCATGTTTGGATTGACCGTGCAGGATGTAACATCCCAAATTTCCCAGGGAAGTAAAAATGAGGAAAATTTAAAACTTTTGCATGCTTATTATTTTCTTGGCTATTAATGGAGTTTCTTTGGAAAAGTATTTTGCAAACAAAAATTTTCCAAAGAAATGTACATTGGAAACAACTCGATTTGAATTCAAAATTGAATATGAAAAGATAATTCTAAATGAATTCAAAAACTCACAAGTATATTCATGGCACTGGAAATAAAAATTTGAATATTTTTGAACATGTTTCTTAATTTATTCAAATGAAAATAATGCATAATACACACAACAATAGACTTCCAAAATTTATTGAGAAAAATCCAAGGCAGGTAAAATTCTAAAAACTGTATACAATGATCTGCACTATGTCAGGAGCCTCCACAAAAATTTTTAGATTTTATGGTGCTCATTTGATGCATTTAAAAATTTTACAATGCTTTCAGCCGATCAAACGCACTTTAATCACATAACCTTTTCCGCCTTCTCCATTGCGAAGGCGTAATCCTTGAAAACTCGCTTCCTCTCTATTACTTAAGTCCCCGACGCTGATGAGTAGGATCGAACCCTACCCGTTTGGCCGCCTTATCTCCACTCGCAGGCGAGCCGGGCCTAGTGGCAGATATAGTCTTCCACCTCCGCGTGCTATGCCTGCTCTACCATGGCCACGTCAACGATGCTAGTTTTTGACATTGTGCCCATGGTTTCCCTGCTCACCTTTGACCGGCCATTCCGTTGCCTCTCCGATGTCGCCAACCCCTTGGTAGTCTCCTGGTAGCCACGAGATGCTTATGCGCTAGTTGGATTTGACAATGCACCATCGTAGCCTAGCCTTGCCGTGGTGACCGTAATGATGCCGCCATGGTTGTCACCAGCTCTCCAATGACCATTTGGTCCCATTGGACTCAACCTTTGGCTTTGCCAAGCTCTGTACAACCTATTTTGCCCATCTTAGTGTCGAACCATAGCTCCCTTGGCCACTGGCGAGCTCGCCAGAGCTTAACTCCGCTCGTCTCTCTTTCCCTCTCACTGATAGTGGGTCCGCCTATCTAGGTGATTAGTTCAGCGCTAATAATATGTTTAAACTTAATGTGTGTGTGATGTGTGAGCCCGAGACAATTAGTTAATTGAAAACCTGATTTAAAATATATAACTATGATATGTAGAATCCATATATAGATAAAATTTAAAAATATAAGAGTATGACAGTCGATTTGGACCCATTCGACGCCACTTACGTGTTTTGCCAGCAATCTAGCTTGCTATGCTAATGGCGTGCCGGCTAGAAATCCCACAGATCCTCAACTTGTTCCGACAGGAGCTCAGAATGTGTGTGCTGGCAGTATCCCATTGGACGCCACTTACCGTGTTTTGCCAGCACTCTAGCTTGCTACCCTTGGACGCCACTTACCGTGTTTTGCCAGCACTCTAGCTTGCTACCCTTTTATATAACGCTGGGCCGTCTATATAAAAGGCTGGGTGCCATTCGCGTTTCTGAAGCAAGCAAGCATCAAGCACATGCCCACACATACAGATATAAATACATACAAATATATCTATTCATGGCGTCCGCCAAGGCTGCCTCTACAGAGAAGCTGTCGGGCTTTGAGCCCTCACTGTGGGTCGACTTTTTTATCAAGTATGAACCACAGTCATTGAAGGTATATACATTTGTTCTACACAACTGTGCAATTCACGGTCCTAAAAGTTTTAGGGTTTATTTAGAACATAGGATTCTCTATGAAGTTTGTAAGAAACCTTAAATCCAATGAGTATGAATGCTTCATTTCCTCCAAAATTCATACAGATTTTCCGAATTCCAAATGGCCCCCCACTCGGTTAGGCTGAAAAATAGTAGTTTATGGTTGAAATTGCACTGTAACTGGCTGAAATTATACTGTAGCTGAATGTGGCTTATTTGACGTAATTAAATTTAAAAAAAATTACAAATAGAAAATTATGTTAGCTCATCACGGACAATGCAAATGAATACGGGAAAAAAAGAATCGGCAAAAAAGCTCAAAAAAACCTAAAGTTCAGAAAAAAAAACAAAATTTATTAATAGTGAAAATAAGCCAGAAACCAGAAGTTCAAACCGAAATGAACGGGATCCGTGGTGTCCTAGGGTACTAGCATTTAGACAGGCTACTTTATTTTTGTTACGGCTAGGATTATAACACCATTCACCAAGAAATTTATCTAGGTTCGACATTGACCATTATGTTTTTTTACTCACTTTTATTTGTTTGTTGTGTTGAATTAATTTCACGATGCTTGTGACAAATAACATGTCTTACTATTTCTAGGATTATATACCGCAATAAAAGAAAAGGTTCATCCGATAAATTGTGCATTTCTATATATTCACTGTCCCTTTTGGTTAATCCTAACTAATCCATTCGTGCTTGCAAGCAGAGGTCGGAGGAATGGATGAGGGAGAGGGCCGATAAACTGAAGGAGGACGTCTACGTGTTGTTTGAGACTTGCAACGACGTGGGGGCAAGAATAAACTTAGTGGATGCAATCCATCGTCTCGGAATAGATCACCTCTTTGAAGAACAGATAGACACCTCATTAAGTGACATCCATGGAAGTGACTTCAATAGCTTTAGCAAGGGGACACTTAAGTTTGTACAATGCTGCTCACCTTTTCGTTCATGGTGAGCCAGAACTCGAAGAAGCCATATCTTTTGCAAGGTATCATCTCGAATTAATGAGGGGAAATCTCAAGCCCCCTTTAGCTGAGCAAGTCAAACGCACCCTTCATATACCATTGTCAAGGACCTGTAAGAGGGTAGATGCACTGTGTTATATGTTGGAGTATGAACAAGAGGAAGGGCATATCCCAACTGTGTTGGAGCTCGCAAAGCTGGACTTTAACCTTCTACAATGTGTCCACCTGAAGGAGCTCAAAGCTATTTCCGCGTATGGGCCTGTTCTTTTTTACTGGAACTTATGGCTTTTGACTGCGGCTTTTGGCTTTTGAACTGTTCGTGCGAGAGATTACAGAGTAACAGAAACTCACATGTGGTTTTTGCCAATATAAATAAAGTCGGTACAGTATGTACTACAATTAACTAGTAGACCTTATCTTAAAAAGATACTCTATTTAAAAGCTAGTTACTGTAGAAAAGTCGAAAAACAGTTTTTAGAATCTGAAAAGAATAGGCCCTATGTCCCTTTTGATACCCACTATGCAATTAAGATGAAACAGTAAAGCTTCATGCCTTCACATAGGATGTCCTAGACATACTTAACATTGCTTGTCCATAATCTCGTAAGCCACTACGACGCTTCCGATCTCTATTAATTAGACCATTTAAGTACTCTGAAATAATGATTTTCAGGTGGTGGAAGGATCTTTACGCACATGTGGGGCTAAGCTATGTTCGGGAAAAGATGCCTACGTGTGGTCCTATATGGTGTTATATGAGCAAGGCTTTGCGCTTGCACGAATGATCTTTGCCAAGTTAATTGTACTAACTACCTTGATGGATGACACGTATGATGCCCATGCCACCATAGAGGAATGTCAGAAGCTAAACTTAGCCATACAAAGGTTGAATTAGTTATGCTTTCCATTTTGTTTATTGAGAATGTTACATGCGGGCAATAGTCATATTAATGCTAGTTTGACTAATTTTCATGCAACCTAATTGGCCCTGCAGATGGGATGAGAGCGCCATTTCTCTTCTGCCAGAGTACTTGAAAAAGTTCTATAATGAATTGTTGAGCAACTTTAAGGAGTTTGAGACTAAAGTGGCAATCAGTGAGAACCACCGGGTTGCCTACACCAAGAAAGCGGTACAACAATATATACAACACTATGTACCTTATGTGCATAGTTTTGTGGTTAATTTCCCTTATGTGCAGTTCCAAAACCTATCCACTTATTATCTCCAAGAAGCCCAATGTTTTCACCAGAATCATAAGCCAAGCTTTAAAGATCAGGTGAATTTGTCTTCCATGTCCTCAGCCATGCCAATGCTATGTGTGGGTATGACGGTTGGCATGGGTGATGCAATAACGAAGGAAGCATTCGAGTGGACAGTTGGTAGCACTGATGCCGTCATGGCAGCCGCAAAGATTGGACGTTTCATGAATGACATTGCTGCATTTAAAGTACTACATATTAATTAGACTTAGGCTTAATTGTAACTTCTCACTACTGAGCATGCATGATAATATATCTAATTAATCTTGTGGTATACACATGCAGCGCGGAAGGAACAGGGGGGATGTGGCAAGCTCTGTAGAGTGTTACATGAATGAGCACAAGGTCACAAGTGAGGTCGCCTTTGCCAAGATTGAATCACCGATAGAAGATGAATGGAAAACTATGAACCAAGCTCGCCTTGAGCATTGTGCCTGCTCCCGTGTGCAAAGAATCGCCAACTTTGTTTGTTAGCATGCAGTTTTTATGATGATAGGAGAGATGCATACACGTTCCCAAACACCTTCAAGTGATCTTGGGAGTCTCTTTGTCAAGCCCATTCCCATCTAGATCCAGCTAGTGCGGCAATCCATGCATATACTGCACATTTCAATATATATACGAGAAGTAGTAGTAAATAAATATGCCACCATGTGAGACATATCGAAACTTCTCAGTTTGTAGTATGTGGACTATTTATCTTTATGAACATGTATTGTACTCCCCAATAAGCAGTTGTATTGTCATTTATTGTACTCCCCAATACCATGTAGTAGTAAATAAAGATGCCACCATGTGAGAGACATCGAAACTTCTTAGTTTGTAGTTTCTGGACTATTTATCTTTGTGAACAAGTATTTACTCCCCAATAAGCAGTTGTATTGCTATTTGTTGCCTGATGTCCAATGTAATGCTATATATGTTGTCTTAAAATTGCTCTCATATTTTAGTAAACTATTTCATGTTGCAAGCAGGTTGATGAATTTGTGAGATAACAGATAATTATTCACTTGTGTTGCTTCGTGCATCTCTGAAACATGGATAATGTGGAAGAAGGGAGGAGGAAGCAGCCCGCATTATGGTCTTAAATTATTCATAATGGCATATGTCAAAGAATAGCCTATATAGTGCCATATGGTATATCTCAAAACCGGGAACTTTATAGTGGTTTGGATCTAAATAACCCAATATTATAAGGTCAAAGGACTATTTTACTCATTCGAGGGTTATTTTATTTCTGAGCCTTGGTATTCCGAAGTCAAGTTTGTTTATGATGGTGTTGATGTTTGCAATATTTTAGTGTGATTGTCTTTTTAGATTGATAATATGAAAATGATACCATTCGATTTGTACTAAAATTTGTTTACAGTATAACAAAATTTTTATTAACATATTATTATAAAATTGATTATTAGTATTACGTTTTGGAATAAGTGCAGTATTGGTCCAACAACTCTTTTGGCAGTCTAGTTTTCATCCCTTAACTCTAAAACCAAATATTTTTCATCCTCCAAATGTCAATACCAGTGCGAATTACATCCCTAGACTAGTTTGTGGGTGAAGAACCTAGACCCCTCATTACGAGTTAATGACATGTTTGGTAATTAATGACAATCGAATTGTGAGACTAATAGTTTCATTGAGATGAATGAACATGATAAGTCTCATGGTGACAGATAATTAAGATGAGTTCATGTGGTTGGTTATTCTCAAGCAAATGTAAAGACTTCATATGTGTTGAAGATTCATGCCCCAAACTTGTAGTTGAATTATATGTTGTCAAGCTTCAAGTGAATGCGTAAGGCAAATGTATGACTAGTTAGGGCTAAGGATGTGTTCCTAGTCTTTTACCGATCTTGGTGTTTGGTTGAAAGATCGGGTTGCTAGTATAGGATGCCGTACTATTAAGAGGGGTCGCGACTAGTAGCTTGAACGTAACAAGTGTTGATTGCTCTAGCTCTCTCTCTCTCTCTGTTGCATGATGCTAATATTTTTGAGTGTGATTTGAAAATGTTGTAGCTCATGCATAAATCCTTTGTGACATGTGACTTAATGTTTACAAGTGTGTTTTGCAGCATGTCGAAGTCCATGTTATTTCCTCTCCTTGAGACATGATGCTAATATTTGAGATGTGTCTCTCAAATAATTATAGCTCATGCAAATGTTGTAGCTACATGTGACTTAAGTTTGAAAAGGCAAATTTGAATTTGGTTAAGTCCATGTCGTCTTCCAGTGATGTAATTCCAAAATATACTTGTGGATATGTTCCTTGATTTATTGAAAGTCACTTGTTAATCTTAAATGTGTATTTATATGATCTACAATGCTTTTGTGCAAAGTGGCTGAGAAATAAGCATTTATTCAAATCATTCAGAAACTGTCTTCAAGTTGGCGGTCTTATCGGCTTTGTGCATGCGGTTAGACCGGCCAAATTAGTTTAATCGGGCCGAAGGGCAGTCTGACCATGGAGCGGTCAGATCGGCATGCTCTCAGCGGTTTGACCGGCCTGGTATCGGCTATCAGACCGGCATGCTCTAGGCGGTCAGACCTGCTTGGTAATGGCAGTCAAACCGGCATGCGTCTGGCGGTCCGACCGATATGCTGATAGCGGTCTGGCCGGTTCACGGAATTACCCCTTCGCGCAGAACCTTTTTTCCAGAGAGCGATTCCGCTGATTTTTTCTGAGAGCGGTCTGACCGGTGTATTTGTGGTCTTACCGGATCTGGCGGTCTAACCGGTCCCTATGTTGGCGGTCTGCCGGTTTTCTAGATAACGGCTAGTTTTTGTAGCTGTTGGGAGGGCAGAAGTACCGGCCATATAATGGCGGTAGTTCCGGCCCTTGGGCTGATTTTTGACCTCTCTCTTCTTAAAAGCTAGTTTTTGAGGGAGGTGTATAAATACCTCCTCAAGAGCTGTTGAGAGAAGGTTGCTGGTGCTATTCTCCCATTCCTTGAGCTAAGAGCAAGTTTTCTCTTCCTAAGTGCATGTGTTGTACTTAAAGAGTGAGAAGAGCATAAACCTAGTGCATGCGTTGCACTTGGTGGTGGACTTTGTGTCTATTGAGCAGTGATTCTTGATTAGTTCAAGTGAGGGTTTTCGACTTGTTACTCTTGGAGTTTACCGACTCCTAGACGGCGTTGGAGGCGTCGTGCACGGTAATCTTCTCAAAAAAGGTTGTCAGAAGACCCGACAAAGTTGTAAAGGTTGGAGCTCACCTACCCGGAGTGGGAAAGAGCTACCACTAGTGGATTCGAGGTGTTTCAGCTTAATTCGTGGAGCCGGTCCAATTCGTTTGGGCTAACCTCAACGTGGACTAGGGGAAACCGACAAGTTTCCGAACACCACGGTAAAAACATCAAGTGTCATTGTGGTTTGTTATATTGCGCTAAATTTACCTTCTAGCAATTCATACCCAAGCATTTGTATTCATTGTATTGATTAGAATACTCGTCTTCATAGGATTGCTTATATTGATTTAGAGTTATTTCGTTGGTGCACTTATTCAAATTTAGATGTTATAGGCTTTACTTGTGTTAAACCAAATAGTTCACGCTTCCACATTATAAATTTGGTAATACTTTAAAATAAAATTTTAAAACCTCCTATTCATCCCCCCTCTAGTCGGCCTCCTCAATCTTACAAGGACCCCAGGCGTTAAATGCCCGAAATCACTCTATGTACTCCGTACAAGTCTCATGATCAGTGGCTAGTACACACATTCACATTATTGAGATCACATCTATACACATCATCCACAGGCAAAATACAAGCGAGGCATAATTAAAGTTTATAACATAGGATTGTTTGGCCAAATAAAATATAATTATCGAAAGTAAGTGCAATGGAAGACAAGTAAATAAGCAAAAGCGTCCAACGGTGCGCCACCATTGCCCACAGGCAACCGACAAGAGTTAGGCCCTAAAAAGATCCATCGTCAAATTCGCCAATGCTAGGGGCAAAGTACGCATCGTCGAGCATGATATCTCCCTCATTCTCTAAACAATAATTGTTTAAGTAAGGTTAGGTACATTGTGTACTTAGCAAGACTTGTAGTGTATCGCAACATATAAATAGATACATGGCTAACAATAAGCTGTTATTTCTAGCATGAAGCAAGTTTCATTTGCAATATCGATAAATAGTAATTTGTAACAGAATTGCAAATAGCATTTGATATGTAATAAGATAACATTTATGTAACATTAATAATAGTAAATCACATCCATTTGTAGCCTCCTCGACTGTGAACATCGAACAATTCCCAACTATGGGCATGGCACACATGTCATGTTCATGCCATCCCAATTTTCCATCGACACAGTTTTGAAAAAACAAAGTTATACCCATAGTGGCTGCATTCAAGCACACTCATGACCGCAAACACGGCTATTTACACTACTACAAAAAGGGCCATCCTACACGCCTCATCACAGACGATTCAACACAAACCGTCAGTGATAAAGTTAACACATACGATTTTTCAAGATAGACAGTCTAAGTTCACCACGATGGAAAGAATCGTCTGTGATGACCTACTTATCATAGACGGTTTTTATTACAAACCGTCTATGATACATCACAGATGCTTCGGAACAAAAACCGTCTATGATGACCTAGATATCACAGACAGTTTTTGTTCTGAACGGGCTGTGATAATATTTCAACTTACTCGTTCTCACCTAATTTCAAATTTTCACTCATCTAGTTGGATTTGCCGTTTAAAATAGAAGGCTCAACTGTTCTTCATCTCATCTTCTCTTCTCTCTTTTCACTTCTCCTCCTCTACTCTTCTCATCATCTCGTCCTCTCCTCCTCTTCACTTCTCTCTTCTCACTTCTTTTCCTCCACTTCTCCTCACCAAATTTACCCTTAAAAATAGAAGGCTCAGTCGGCTCTTCTCCTCATCACCTCTTCTCTCTTCTCACTTCTCCTCCACTTCTCTCCTTTCCCATCTCTTCTTCCATCCCATCCATCTGATTTTACTATGACTTGGATGCCCAGAATCGTCTGTGATGACAGTTCTGAACCGTCTTTGATGAACTTTGATGTGGTAGTGTTAAATAGTTTTTAACACTCTCGAGAAGTTGTATAACTTTACCCACATGATATAATCAAATGCACTGTCGCCAACTTCACACTTCCTTTGGCGTCTGACAAAATTGATTGTTATATAGCTTTTACATTACTTAGACCTAACCTTTGCACCAGCCTAATGAATGTCAAACCTCACTTAGGTCTATTCTCCAAGTGACCATTCAAATCCTTACTTAAGTCCATCCCCTAAGTGAAGACTCTCCCTTAGGTTAGTTCCCAAAGTGCGTATTCACTATTGTATATATTAGCAAGCATTGGTCCCAACACCTCTGTGAAGGGAGCCCTAAAGAGCATCCTACCCAGTATGCCCTTACTACTTCGTCCTACCAAAATGCAAGGCTAGTCCTAGTTAATTTAATCAGCTAAAGTTAGAGCCCATAAGCATATGTGGTTGTATGCCTAGACTTATATGTGCGGCAACAGCTTTCGGTCCTTAATTGACCTGGGTGAGAATCTCCTCCTGTCTATAGGCGAGATACCCTCTCATATTTTACTTTTCATGATATAACTCACCCGCATCTAAATCTTGGTTTTTCATTTTATTTTATACCAAAATTAACAAATGTTGTTCCGCTGGTCCAACATTTCAAAATCACCCATGTCCATAAGTGAATTATTTCAAATGATCAAACTTAGCAAAAACTATTGCATGGCTAAGCATCTGGACTATATACTTAATGTATTATACCCAAAATGAGATGAACTATTGTCTAAACCATGTCCTAAAAGTTCAATGCATTCAAGCATGTATAACTAACATTGCCCATAGTATAGCAAATTTTTAATTAAACATACACACATGCATAATAGTTTTTGCAAATGATATACAATAATTAACATAGTAAGATCAACATGGTCAGAGGGAGTGCTTTCCTTGCTCTTGTTGCTCAGAGAATTGTCTGAACACATTCTTGAAATTGTCTGACGCGAAAAAATTTAAACAAAGACAAAACTTAAATATTTTTACATATTTGATAGATCATGGTTTTAGAAAAATTTAGAGATAAAAGGCACTAAATTTGGAGTTCATATGCAAAAGTTATGGCCATTTGAATTTTATTTGGTTTGAAAAATACTAAGAAATTAGCAAATAGTACTATGCATGAATTTGATTTTTCCTTCTAAAGGAAAACCTGAATTTATGGCATCATTAAACCGACATGTGGACCATGCATGTCAGAGTTTTATTAATTTCTGAATTAACTGACATGTGGGCCATACATGTCAGCCTCACAGTTCAAATCATGTTTTATTTATTTGTTTACTTGTGTGGGTCCCATGTGTTAGTGACTCACATTTTAGTTTTTAGTTCAAATAAAATTCCTTAATTAATTTTGACTAGCCCACTTGTCATAAACTCACTAGGTTCAAATCTCTTATTAGGGTTAAGTAACGTTCTGATAGGTTGGTCCTACATGTAATACTCACATGTTTTAAAACCTCATCTACATGTGGGTCCTACTTGTCATTCTCATAGTTTTTAAATATGGCCTTAATTATAATTTGAGTTAACAAATCAACCTGGGTCCACATGTAATACAATCATTAGATTTAAACTTATCATTAGCGCTAAGGTAACCGCTTGACAGGTCAGGCCCACTGTTAGTGGGAGAAAGGCAGATCCGAGCGGAGTGAGTGAAGCAACAATCCAGTGAACTCACGGCTGTGGTTCGGCACCAACATAGTCAAAATGAAATGGCTATATCCTTGTGCACCTCTAGGCAGTGACGACGGCCAAAACGATGGTAGCAGTGGTTCACTGACAAACTATGGCGGGGCTAAGAGAGTCATGCATTGCTGCTAAGACTAATCTACTTGGCTTAGGGTGATGTCAAAAAGTGTCTAGGGCTTGCCTCGGGGATCAAAGGTCACCCACCGGAGCTTCACCGGCACCATGCTCAATGCCAGCGCCATGAACGGCTACGGTGAAGTCTGTGGTATGGTGATGCAACTTCAAATTAAAACCGGTACATGGACATCTATGGACTATTAGGAAGCTACCGAGGGGCTTGGCAATGTCGGAGAGGCGTCAGAGCATCCAATCGATGGTGACCAGTGGCGATGGCCCACTGTGGTGGAAGACAAAGCAAAAACATGGTTGGGTTAGATCACTCAGGCCTTGGTGATGCTCAGAGAGCAAGAAATTGGCTTAAGCCTTGCTAGAGGGAAAGAAGGGCCAGTGGCAGTGCTTTTAGCCAGAGGCGAAGATGACGGCTCGATTCCGACAGACATCTTCATGATTCACAAAATCGAATGAGGGAAAAAGTTCTAGGGGATAGGGAACATAATATGACACAGTTAGAGAAGCTAGGGCACCACTAGAGAGCTCGTGCCATGGGAAGGCTTGGCAAAGCATGCTCACCAGTGTAAAGAAAGATGGCGTGTTCCAAGCATGGTGAGGAAGTAAAAGGTCAGGTTTTCGTGGGGATGAAGCATGTGCGAGATGGTGAAGAGGATGGCGCAGGTGGTCTGTCTTTGTAGGCGTGGAATGGCTGAGAGGGACACGCGATTTTTCGCGAGCATGGTGGCAAGATGGACTCTTGGTGCTTCTCAGTGATGTACGACACACAGCACAGACAAGAAATGTAGGATCGGAATTGGCAACAGAGGGGGGGTGAATGTTGCTTTTAAAAATCGCCCTCAAAGTATCCACACAATCTCTTCTCCGATAGCTATTGAAGCTATGAAGTAAGAGGAGAATCGCTCACTGAAAGCCAAGAACAATTTTTGTCGATTGACCGAAGATACTCATGGAAGAGATAAAACTAGACCAACATAGTTTTCTTTGAAGAACGAGAAAGAAAATGGTGTTCACTAACAAAACAGGAAAGCAATGAGTCACGGAACTCTTGTCAAAATTGTAACCAAAAAGGGAAAATCACAATTTGGAATTTCAAGTCGGAAACTGCAGCCGGACTCAGAGCCGTGATACAACTAGTTTGATTGCAAACTATCAGCCGGTTTTAACCAGAAGGATAAATCTCAAATGAACACTTAAAACCGAGACTACAGAAACTGAGACAACACAACCGAAGCAGCAAAGATGAAAGCACTTTTCTGATCTGACCGAAAACTCAAAAGACCATATGCTGCAGACTTAACACCAAACACAACAGACTGAGAACAGGCTGCAATCAAAAGGAAAGCACCGCGAAAATAAAGAGAAGGTAAAGGAAAAAGATCACAAGAAGTACTCTGCAGATTGTTCCTTCTTTCTGGCCAAACTGAAAAGAAGAAAACAATAGTGCTCTTGTAGTGGTTTGGCTGCCAATAAAATGCATTCGGAAGACCCAAAAAGAGGCGGTAGGCCGAGACTGGGGATGGCACAAATGCAACATAAGCTACCAATGGCGCAAAGTATCTTTGCAGAATGCAACCAATGTCTATGTTCACTACTAGTCAAAAGCAAGCAGTGCAAGATGGAACAAACAGCATGTAGCTCAAAACCGACAACATCTTCTTCTTGTCTCCCGGTCTTCTTGAAAATCGTGCAGCAAAAAAAAAGACTCACTGCCGAATCAACTCAAGAACAACAAACTACCGAAAAAGTAACTGCTGCACAAGATAAATGAAATAGCAAAACCGAAAAGACATAAGAAACCAACGCTAGACATACTAGATGATGTCCGAAATTCTGTCCAAGCAGAACCTGATCAAGACTCCTAAACAGAGAGCTCAAATCAACAAAAGAGAGCTCGAGAGAAGAACGATTCGAGACAAAAGACGTTCTTGACTTCTTGAACAAAATCTTTAAACAAAGGCGGAAGAAACAGAGAAGCAAATAAACCAAAGAAATAGAGAACACAAAACAAAACATAGAGAGAAGAAATCAGATCATCTCAAATTCATACAACGACATGAATGTTTATATAAGCAAATGATTGTATCCAGTTCATGCCAAACCTTCCATATCAACACACGCATGGAAAAAGAAGGCAGCACATCTGCCACACCTCATATCAGGACTAGGAAGAAACACACACATGGAGAGATAAACCCTAAACTCTCTCCTAAAGCCATTGAATGAGTTCAAAGAAAAAGAACGAAGAACAAGAAAAACTTCAGATTTCATTCCAACCAAAAGCTACAAAGGAGTCCCCATACGCATGGACATTAGAACAAGAGGAGTAATTACAAGACTCTCAACCCATCCTCTCCCTCTCAATCCACAAGAACACCAAGAGCCTCACATGCTTCTTGGGAGGAACACACACAAAATGGAGAGCAAATACACAAAAACTCTCAAGGGGGTATGCAGCCCCAACACCTATTTATAGCCCTTGGCTAACGGGTCTCCAACCCGTTCGCCCGCTAAACCCTAACGGAGCCGTCTCACCTTGTGCGCCTTGCGAGTTACCGATTCGCCCCTCCCGCACCTTCCGGAAGCTTCCGCTCCTTGTCGTTCACGCATGACCGCACTTGACCGACCGATGGACCTCCGACTCCTCCCGAGTCTAGTTCCGGTGCATTCCGTCGCCTGACCGCAATCGATATCCGACCGTCGAATCTCGACTCCTCCACGAGTCTAGTCACGATCCATTCGTCGTTGCCGTCATGTCCACCTCCCAGCTCTCCAGCTCCAGCCCTCGTCTCCCGGCTCGCAACCACCTCAGCAGCCTCGATCATCTTTGGCGTCTCCGACCATCTGGACCTCAACACCTCCTGTGCCTAGTCCCGGTCCTCCCACGCCTCACCATGACCTAGCTCCAAAGTCCTGCAACCACACAGACAAGCAAACCATCACATAGCACCGCACGAAACATGAAAGCATAACTAGCATCAGTGACACAATATTAAGCCCAAACCTATCAAATCATCAGAATAATCATCCTAAACCTATTGACCAGGTTTGACCAAGTCCGACCGAGCCCGTTGCACCCCGCAACGACATGGTCCGAACCAACCAACTCAAACTCGACTTTCCTAAACCGATGTCAATTACTCATCATACACACGGGATGACCACCACATGGTCTCTCAATCTCCCCCTTGATGAGTATATTGACAAATCCAGAAAAAGCATGAAGTTGAGTTTGAAGAATCCAACATAGTCCAAAGAAGAGAATGAAGCAAATGACCATGTCGACTGAAGGAATCGCTAGAGCAACTCAAGAAAGAGCAAATTGTTCTCCAAAGCTCTAGAAAGATCTCCCAAAAGACTTTTTCTCCAATATTCTCCCCCTTTTGGCAATGAACACATCAAGGATGCAAAAGAGAGAATATAACACATTTAGGATAAAATGACTGAAGTTTGTTTATTCTATGCATTTAGAGCCATGAGAATTATCCAAAATGACCATTTAAGAATTACATCAAGCCATAACTCAATAGAATGCTATCCAGATCATGACAGGATATGTATAAACCAGCTAGCACAAATAGATGACGATCTGAAGTGTAATGCATTTTGTGAGCATGTCAAGTCATCAATAAACAAAGTCTAACTAGAGACATCCAAGGATAATGCAGGCCATGTCAATAAACTAAGTGGAACCAAGAAGCTAATATTGAGTCAAAATAGAGTGCTATTATGCTCAAGAATAAAACATTGGTTCAAGTACTTGGTTCTTTTGAAACTTTAAGCAAATCGAGCACAAATGACATATTTTCTTATGAAACTTATGATCGTTTCTAACCAGATTTTTGTTAAGTCTTGTGCTAGATATCAAGCCTTATGCGATCATTCCAAGCGACAAGCTTAAGAAAATGATCTTGGTCATCCAAAACTCCCCCTGAGTTCATGCCTAGTGCAATGGCAAGCCGTCTCATGAGAAAGAATTGGTGAGATCGGTTTTTCACACAAAGAGATCTTTTTGCTTTTGAAATGATTGTACTAACCTATGCATCATCAAGAGACTAAAACAACTCAATCTAAGGCTCAATAGAGATTCAACGCAACTCGACCTATTTGACATGGCATGGATCATAAAAGGATAGCTTAAGAAAGACTAGTCTCGTATGCTAACATGATAAGTTTTTAGTTCAAATTGAGCAAGTTTAATTAACTTATCATGGCAAAAGCTAGTTTACACATATGAAGACATGATAAATATAGCAAATGAGCACAAGTCATGGCAGGGTGTAAAGCAATGTAAGCATGTCATAATAGGATAATCATCAAGGCTCAAATGTAGTTATATTACAATACAGAATGACATGCAGAAAATCCAGCTCCCCCTCAACATGTGATGCAACTTTTAGTTCAAGTTGAGTTATGTCAATATTAAGCTCCAGAAGCTCCCAAATGAGCCCCCAGACCAAAGCAATAAAATCGAGAAGTCGGCAAGAAAAATAAAAGCGCCCTTGGAGCATATAAGATATAGAGAAGACTATGGCTCACACTGGCTCTCATCTACCCCATATGGATCTAGGACTAATAGTTGGTCTACTAACACACTAGGGAGTAAACACGTTCCCTGTCTACCCAAGGGTGGCCCGACCCTCGCTAGATCGCAAGAAGTGAGTGAACTCAACCTAGTGAGAAGAGAAGCAACTAGAAGCAGCAACCTAAAAGCAATGGGTAAGCTCAACCTAGTGAGAAGAGAACTAGCTAATAAGCAGCATCCTAGAATCAAAAGATAAGAGTAAGAAGTCTAAGCACCTCGGCAAGAGAACCACTCTAACCTATGCTAGAAGGACTAAACCTGATGCACCCGTATGCAATGCAAGCAGAAAAGAGTAAGAGCATAATTAATAATGTAAAGCAGTAAAGCACAAGCTCCCCTCACAACAGTCCATAAGGACAAACCACCTCAAGCTCTCCCCTCAGAGCTGAAAACCTAGAGCTATCCAAAGGCTTGGTGAAAATGTCAGCCAACTGGTGGTCACTCTCCACAAACTGGAGCACGATGTCACCCTTCTCTACATGGTCTCTGAGGAAGTGATAGCGAATATCAATATGCTTGGTCCGAGAATGCTGCACTGGGTTCTTAGCAATGTTAATCGCATAAGTGTTATCACACAGGAGTGGAACACTGTCGATAATTAACCCAAAGTCCCCGCAGGGTCGAGACCATCCAAAGCACTTGGCTACAGCAACTGGCTGCAGCAACGTACTCGGCCTCTGTGGTAGACTGTGCAACATCGGACTGCTTCCTCGAGGACCAGGAAACGAGAGAAGTGCCAATAAATTGGCAAGTGCCCGAAGTGCTCTTCCTATCTATCCTCTGACCCGGAAAGTCTCGCATCCGAGTAGGCTCTCAAGGAAAGACACGAAGAGGAAGAGTACCAGATACCATAGTCAATGGTAGCTCGAAGGTACCGAAAGATGCGCTTCACCGCCTGGCAGTGAGATACGCGAGGAGAAGCCTGAAACCGGGCACAAAGACACACAGAGAAGTGTATGTCCGGTTTCGAGGCAGTGAGACACAAGAGGGAGCCAATCATGCTGCGATACTCCTTCTGATCAACTAGCTCGTCATCCTCCTCATCATCCACAAAGATGGTCTCGAACTGCTCCAAAGAACCTGAGATATCAGGCCTAGTCCCCGGACTGGCCTCATCGAATGTCACCTCACAGGTTTCTACCAATTTGCTAGACTTGCGAACCCGGACCCTATCGCCCAAGCAGACGGAAAGACTCCAACTCCCCCTAGAGAAAGCAAATTGAGAAGAACCAGGAAATTCGGCACAAAATCCGGAAAGGGAAGGTTCTAACTCAAGGAGGTGATTCTCAAACACACTCTATCCTCATGGTCCCTAGCCTATAACCTCATACCACGGAGCAAAGGCACATTATGTCAACTCACAAGACTCTAGTGGCCAAGAAGAAAGTTCAAACTAGGCAGAAGAGAAACCTAGAGAACCAAAGCCCAGACTAGGTAGTAAATAATCCTAGAGAACCATTTGGATGAGAGATGTGACTGAGACAATATCACCTAGAGATGGCTCTCATCTATCCAATCGGACCCTTCCTACCACTAGAATAAATAACCCATGCAAAGCTAAGTGATGGGAAGCAAAGTACTGAAGATCACAAGGGAGCAAACCTCTCTCACGGTCGCTCGGTGGAGAGTCGTGATCGCATACCTGATCGAGTATGAGTGTTGCCTTGGCCGAGATCGAATGCGAGTCCAGGACGTGGTCGTAGTCGAACTGGGGTACCACGTCGTAGTGGTCATACCAGTCTCCCCCTCACATGCACAACCTACATTTCAAACATCGGACGATTGTTGTCCTAGTCTTGGGTAAATGATATACAACATAGAACCAATCTTGTGACGAGATGACAACAACAAGAGCATTACTAGTACTAATGACATAGAATACATGAGAACACACACCCACACAAACTCAATCTAGTCCTCATCAAAAGCATCTAGAACAAAGAAGCCTAGAGCCACCCAATACTAGAAGGAGCTTGTGACCCAACCACGATCTCATGAAATCTAAGCATAAGCACAAACTAACGCTACCAAGATGTCACACAGTTTATTTCATGCCATAACTGAAATGAATAAGATCAAGGTATACATGCATCACAATGAATCATAACCATACACATAGCAGGTGACAAGGAAAAGTCACAGAAGCATATGCTAGCATGGATATAAGCATGTACACAAGTAAAGATAAGAAGGCATGAATAAACATAGCATCATGACATAGACAACTATCCGAGATATTAATCATGCTCATATTGTCCATACTCAAGCATACATCATGACGTAACAAAATCATGGAAAAGTATGCTAACATGGATAAATAATGGTGAATGGACATAAGGAGCAAGATATAAACATTAAACCATGATAGATATTACAAAGCACAAGGTCATGACGATACTTGACTTCTAATATGCACATTCTACTCAGCTCGTGAAGTCAGGTCAAAGCTTAAGCATCCAATTAACTAACATTTATAACCAAGTACAAGGATACGTAAGCAACATACACATAAAGGCATGACAGGAAGGTGTCAAGAGTAAAACATGCTAATATGGTACAAGTGAGCACAAGAACACGCACAACATGCTAATTATGATCATCATGAATATAAGAGCATGAGGGTATAGAATAGCTGACAAAGTAGGTGGAGACGCAAATGTGAAAGAGTATGCCGCATGGAGGCCATGTAGTGGAGAACCAGCAAACATTCTAATCGCGTGATCAAAGAAAAGACTAGAACCCAATCAACCACATGTTCTCCAACCGGCGTCTGGATACCTACAAGAATAATGTGCCCAAGTCTTGGATCCCAAAGGGTAAGTAAGCATGTACTTAGGAACCCAAGACTTAACACATTCACACTAGAAGAATGCAAGTCTACATGATGCAGTTGATGGTCCATGCAACAAACTAGATCCTAAAGGCACACCGCAAATGGACAACTCGAGTCCCAACTCAGAAGCGGTGAATACCTAACTGAAAGCACCGAGAAGAGAACCAACAAAAGCACCAAAGAAACTCACAACTTCTCCTTGTCAGTAGATGCGCACCTCGTTTGGGCGAACGAGGTCCATCATTTGAGAAACGCGGAAATTCCTCCTCAAGACAAAGACGTGGACAAAAAGCAGGAAACACACGAAACAGTCCACGATGCCAATGAGCCGATGAGGTCCATCCTTCTCACAAAAATGAGCAATGGTGCAAGAGTCTTCTACGAGACAAGATCCAAAAGGACAAAGCACCATTCTTGCTCAAAGAGAAGTCCCTTGGACCTCACGAGAAGAGCCAACAAGAAATGTACTAGCCAAAGTAGGAGCAAAGGATATGGAGCAGAAGATTTATCCTCACTACAAACGGCTCCTAATCCAAACGAGCAGAGGAGACTAGGTGCAAGATGCAGACTCATATCATCGTGCTCTCTCCTCAAAGCATTTACACCATCCCTTACGAATCACAATATAAACTAGGGAAGGAAATGCGACAAATTGGATTAACAAGAGCAAAATGGCTAGTACAAACATAAAACAAGAGAAGCTAGAACAGAAAAACATAGCCTTCTAATCTCAGCCCTAGAAAACTCAAGCTCCTCTACATATATGCAGTGAGTCAATTTTAATTTCTCATTTTCATTTTTTTTTGCATGCAAGAAGAGAAATTAAATTTTCACGGTCTATAAGAAATGACTCACAACTTACACAACATAAGTGAGATTCTAGCCTAACATGATCAATCTAGCAGTTTTAACACTAGGCATCTTGTATTGTCTCTAAGAGGAAGTATCTTCATCTTGGACAAGGCCAAGGTCACGTTGAGATTTTACCTTGCTCATGATGAGTCGTCGTACGTCCTTCTTATCATCATCCGTGCGTTCTCCAAGACTTTCTCCTTCCTGACACTTGAACAATCAAAGGTAAAGAATGTACCACAACTTTCATACTTGTGGATTCTTGCAAATAAAATCACCCTCTCGTCGAAATCAAGCCTCTTGTCACAAAGGACATCATTGGCAAAAACACCCCCAACAAGATGCTAGGGAAGGCTCACAAGATTCCCTACTAGTCGCCATGCTCAAGAGACCGGTTAAGATCTATGAGGAAGAGCTAACCGGCTCTAATACCAATTGTAGGATCGGAATTGGCAACAGAGGGGGGGTGAATGTTGCTTTTAAAAATCGCCCTCAAAGTATCCACACAATCTCTTCTCCGATAGCTATGGAAGCTATGAAGTAAGAGGAGAATCGCTCACTGAAAGCCGAGAACATTTTTTGTCGATTGACCGAAGATACTCATGGAAGAGATAAAACTAGACCAACAATGAGCTGCCCGAACTACTGTCAAAGAACTGTAACCAAAAAGGGAAAATCACAATTTGGAATTTCAAGTCGGAAACTGCAGCCGGACTCAGAGCCGTGATACAACTGGTTTGATTGCAAACTATCAGCCGGTTTTAACCAGAAGGACAAATCTCAAATGAACACTTAAAACCGAGACTACAGAAACTAAGACAACACAACCGAAGCAGCAAAGATGAAAGCACTTTTCTGATCTGACCGAAAACTCAAAAGACCATATGCTGCAGACTTAACACCAAACACAACAGACTGAGAACAGGCTGCAATCAAAAGGAAAGCACTGCAGAAAATAAAAGAGAAGGTAAAAGAAAAAGATCACAAGAAGTACTCTGCAGCTTGATCCTTCTTTCTGGCCAAACTGAAAAGAAGAAAACAATAGTACTCTTGCAGTGGTTTGGCTGCCAATAAAATGCATTCGGAAGACCCAAAAAGAGGCAGGCGCTGAGACTCAGGGATGGCACAAATGCAACATAAGCTACCAATGGCGCAAAGTATACTGCAGAATGCAACCAATGTCTATGTTCACTACTAGTCAAAGCAGTGTTCAAGATTTGGAACAAACAAAGATGTAGCTCAAACCGACAACATGTCATTGCTCTCCGGTCTTCTTGAAAATCAGTGCAGCAAAAAAGACTCACTGCCGAATCAACTCAAGAACAACAAACTACCGAAAAAGTAACTGCTGCACAAGATAAATGAAATAGCAAAACCGAAAAGACATAAGAAATCAACGCTAGACATACTAGATGATGTCCGAAATTCTATCCAAGCAGAACCTGATCAGGACTCCTAAACAGAGAGCTCAAATCAACAAAAAGAGAGAGCTCAGAGAAAGAACGATTCAGACAAAAGACCTTCTTCAGCTTCTTGAGCAAAATCTTTAAACAAAGATGGAAGAAACAGAGAAGCAAATAAACCAGCAAATAGAGAACACAAAACAAAACATAGAGAGAAGAAATCAGATCATCTCAAATTCATACAACGACATGAATGTTTATATAAGCAAATGATTGTATCCAGTTCATGCCAAACCTTCCATATCAACACACGCATGGAAAAAGAAGGCAAGACATCGCCACACCTCATATCGAGACTAGGAAGAAACACACATGGAGAGATAAACCCTAAACTCTCTCCTAAAGCCATTGAATGAGTTCAAAGAAAAAGAACGAAGAACAAGAAAAACTTCAGATTTCATTCCAACCAAAAGCTACAAAGGAGTCCCCATACGCATGGACATTACAACAAGAGGAGTAATTACAAGACTCTCAACCCATCCTCTCCCTCTCAATCCTCAAAACACCAAGAGCCTCACATGCTTCTTGGGAGGAACACACACAAAATGGAGAACAAATACACAAAAACTCTCAAGGGGGTATGCAGCCCCCAACACCTATTTATGGCCCTTGGCTAACGGGTCTCCAACCCGTTACGCCGGCTAAACCCTAACGGAGCCGTCTCCCGCTTGTGCAGCCTTGCGAATTTACCGATTCGCCCCTCCTGCACCTTCCGGGAAGCTTCCGCGCTCCTTGTCGTTCACGCATGACCGCACCTGACTCCGACCGACTGGACCTCCGACTCCTCCTGAGTCTAGTCCCGGTCTGTTCCGTCGCACACGACCGCAACTGGTATCCGACCGTCTGAACCTCGACTCCTCCCTGAGTCTAGTCCCGATCCATTCGTCGTTGCCCGTCGTGTCCACCTCCGGTAAGCTCCAGCCCGGTTCCTCGTCTCCCGGCTCGCAACCACCTCAGCAGCCTCGATCATCTTTGGCGTCTCCGACCATCTGGACCTCAACACCTCCTGTGCCTAGTCCCGGTCCTCCCATGCCTCACCATGACCTAGCTCCAAAGTCCTGCAACCACACAGACAAGCAAACCACCACATAGAACCGCACAAAACATGAAAGCATAACTAGCATCAGTGACACAATATTATGCCCAAACCTGTCAAATCATCAGAATAATTATCCTAAACCTATTGACCAGGTTTGACCAAGTCCGACCGAGCCCATTGCACCCCGCAACGACATATTCCGAACCAACCAACTCAAACTCGACTTTCCTAAACCGATGTCAATTACTCATCATACACACATGATGACCACCACATGGTCTCTCAAGAAAGTGGGGACTCGTCATAGCGATGCAATCGGTAGGTGAGGACGGGTAGTTGAGAAAGAAACCTTGGGCTCGATCGTCAAAAACCGGTGGCGTCGGCATGTCCATAGGGGAGCAGGCGTGGCGTGGGTGTGCGTGAGGTGCAAGACAACTCCTAACACGCAGGTCCGGTGTGTCAGTGAGTGGAGCCTAGGCAGCCTAACAGGTGGGTTCCAGTCCAACTCATTAGCGTCGGGACTCGAGTGACCGAAGGGGTAGCCTAACAGTGGGCCCCACATGGCGGTGAGAGAAAAGAGTTAAGGTGAGCTGAGAGTTTAGGAAATTTTTAGATGCATAAGATGAGGTCCAAAATTTTTGAAAAGTCTTGTGCGTGCGTCTGACAAGGTGCAGATGATCAAGTGATTTTTTTAGAATTTTATCTATTGTGAATTTGTCTCAAAAAATCTTGGAAGGTATCTATTCTATGTAATAAGCATTACTTTGATTTGGAATAAATTCAAGAACATGTTCAAAATTTTATTTCCAGTTTTATAAATATATTTATGAGCTTTTGAGATGATTACTACTGTGAATCTACTACGTCATTGTAGGGTCATCCTTTCAAATTTGATTTTGAATTCAAATTGAATTCTTTTCGATGTACATTTATTTTGAAAAAAAATTATGTTTGCAAGTTACTTTTCCAATGTTACTTCAATAAAAGCCAAGTTAAATAATATGCATGCAAAAAGTTTTAAATTTCACTTATTTTTGCATTCTTACAGGTTTTGTTGGCAGTTTTGCGTGATGTGGCATTCTTATTGGCAAATAATTTAACAGCGCTTGATTATTCAAAAAAGAAAGTCGCCGGGCCAACCTATAATCCTTCTTTTTATCTTCATCTCCTCTTACGCCTCCTCTTCTCTCTTTTGAGTGTAAGCTTCACTGAACTATGTAATTCAATGGCTTACCGGTGAAAAATCGACAGAACTACTAGGAATCTGTTTTATCTGATATTCGTATCCGAGAAAATCCATATTCGAAAATATTCGTATTCATATTCGAGAATATTCGTATCCGTATTTGAGAATATTCGAATTCGTATTCTTATTCGTTTTAAAAATATGGATTCATATTCGTATTTGAGACTATTTGATCATATCCGATCTGTTTTCATCCCTAGGTACCAGGGAGTTGAGGAGGAAGAAGAGAAAATAGTGGATTTTTTTACTGACAAACAGGCCATCTGTGCAGTGGAGGAGGTTGTGCCAGCGAGGATGCTAGTGAGTGCCACGTAGGACCAAAACCAAGGTGGGATTGAGAACATGAAGTAATTTGCACTGATGTTGACATTTTGAGGATGAAACTAAACGGTTGTGGAGTTCGGGAATAAAAATTATACTTCGAAAAAAATTAGAGTTCGGGACCAAGAATAGGTTTTTTCCTTATATATTAGAGGTCACTAGTCATCAAGACGTGTACCTACACGGGCAACATAATTAGAGTAGGGCTACATAATTTGAATAATTTACTTTGATATTAATAAGTCTAATTTATAAATTTTGGGGAAGAATGGATAGAGCAGTCTTATCTTGAAATTACAGTCCAAACTATTTTTATATTTTTTATTGTGAATGTGTATTTTTCTGGACGCTACTATTTTTTTGGAATCTTAAATTCAAAATTTCATATATTTTTATATAATTTATGTTTGCAATTTTTGTATCCATCTTTGAACTTTCGTACATAGTCAAATTAGATATCCGGTCGCAATTTTTATATCCATGTTTGAACATTCGTGCATATTCATATTCAATTCAGTCAAAAATTGTATAAATTTCTAGCATTTCTTTTTTTTTTACCTTAATGGCCTTCACGCAATTGCTACTTGATAAATTCGTGTCCTTATTTTAATCGGTTTCCTTGTTTATTAAGAAGTTTATGGTGGCAGCACATGGATAATAACATCAGGTATCAATTAAAGATGTAGGTTCATCTATATATGCCAAGTCATATGGCATGTTGCTACTTATATCTCTACTAGTATAACATAGGAGTTTGTCTGATCACTTTTCTCTCCGTACACCCAACGCACCCACAAGCACCCTCCCTCCTCGTGCAACACAGTGCCCCTCGCATAAACTGCCGCACCGCATCGAAGCACTAGCCAAATCTCCTCTCGCTCCCTCCCTTCGCCATCTCCTTCTCCCTCTCCTCACCTCTGTGTTGCGTGCCTTGCCGCCGCTGCCACCCCTCCCGACTCCGCGCCTCCTCCACCGCCGCCCCCGTGCCCTGACCTCTCCAAACATCTCTCCCCTGCCCCTCCCTGCCCGACCCTCCACACACTATAGGCGAGCAAGAATGGGGCGGTGGTGGTCGCCGGCGTCGGCCATTGAACCGTGGTCGATCATTTGTTGCTACTTGGCGTCGCCCTCGTCGCTGCCTCATTCTACACTGGCACTCTCTTCCACTCCTTCTCCCCTGCGCTCATACTACCATCGTCTGGCTCCCGATCACTCGATTCCTCCAAGTCCCTAGGTACCCCTCTACCCTCTAGGAGTGCAGAGCTCGTGTCCGTGCCGATCTGCTCTTGAATTGCATTTTCAACTCAGTTCTTTGGGCGTTCCTAGAAATAGTGGTGCATGGCATCGGTGGTTCGCGTTTTCTTGCTCTCCTTCCTAATTCGTCGGCGGTTTTGAAGTTTCTATTTGCAGCATGTCTTAGATGCTCTGTATTGTTAGTACAAAGTTTCTTATTGTGCAATTAGTTCCCCAGTTGACGAGGCGCTGGATCCGACCAAGACTATCACCGAAAGGTGATGAAGATGGCCGGATCCAGCCTCCACCACCGGCCGTCGTGGCTTGGCTGCCGCGTCGCCTCCTCCTCTGCATGATTGGTTCTATTACTAGCGGGTGCTTAGTGTTTAGTGTTAGATTTAATCTTGATGAGTTGTAAGTGGTTGTAGAAGCTGTGGGCGAAGCCACACTCGAAGCCGTGGTCGAAGCCACGGTCGAAATAGTGGTCAAAGCCATAGCTCAAGCCGCAACAAAACTACGAATGTCGAAGTCGGAGGCTCCAAGCATGTGCTCCATGTACTATACAAAGAGTATTGTGTATTGAGTACTATGGCTCGGAGTACGAGGCACTCGAAGACTCCGAGCACGAAGGTAGTCGAAGACATCGAGCATGAAGGCAGTCGAAGACTCCGAGTACGCAAGAAGTCGTGCTCGTAGCATCAAGATGATGCGCCATGGTCGAAGGCACCATGGTCATAAGGCAGCCATGGTCCTAAAGCACCATGGTCATAAGGCAATCGTGGTTGTAAGGCACCATGGTTGTAAGTCGTAGTTGGAAGAATCAGTAGCGAGCGAGCGCCCGAGTGCATATTGTGGTCAAGTCGGACGCAACCAAGTGTAGTCGAAGCTCTCGAGTGCCAGGGAAGTCGTAACTACGAGAAGGTCATGTGAAGTGATCGTGGCGTGAGTGTAGCATTCCAAAATTCGCTTTCTTTAAAAATTTAAATTCAAATTAAATATTTTAAAGTATTTGAATTCTATTCGGATTTTTCCTGTGTTTTTGTAGATTTTAAAATCAATTTTAAAGTTAACAAGAATTTTTGTAAAAATGAAAAGACAAAGTTTAAGCTGGAAATATTTTTAGTAAGTCCAAAACATTTTCCTAGAATTTTAGAGAATTTTCTAGAGTTAAAAATCAATTTATAAAGTCAAAAGGTATTTTATAAATTTTTTGAAATGCCAAAATTTGAATTAAATTTTTTTTCCTGACTCAAAAACATCTCCACGAATATTCTATGAATTTTCTGGAATTTGCAGATATTATTTATTATTTTCTAAGCAATTATAATGTTTCTAGTATTTTCTGAAAAAATTATCCAAAAATTAAATCTGGATTAATCTCGGGCTGACACGTGTCGCGCCCGGATTAAATCCATCCATTTTTTTGATCTAATCTTAGCCACCCATAGCCACTTACCCCTTCATTCACTTCAACGGCCGAGATTGTGCCACGTGTCCTTCATCCGGCCGCCCATACCCCTTCATTCCCTTTCTCTCATCGACGGGTGGGCCCCACCTATCATCTCTTTCTTCTTCCTTCCTTTCTTCTTCCTCCAGCTCTCTCTCACCTCTCCTCCATTAATGCCGAACCGAAGCTTCTTAAAACTGGTTGTTTCTTCCGCCTTAACACCCGATTGAGTGCGTGTTTGAATGCTGTCATCACTCCCCACAAACCACCGGTCGTTTCCCTCTTTTAATTCCCTCAAAACCGCCGGCCGCAATAACTCCGGCGAGCTCCAAACTGCTGGCCTTTCCCCTCCCTTCCCCGCCTATAAATTCCCCTCCCCGAGTCCGGCTCCCCTCCTTTAGACTCTCCTCTCCTCGCCACACCTCCTCCCCTCCTCACTCGAGCCTCCTCACCACTGGAGCCTCCTCACCCGAGCGCCACCGCCGCGCCGTGCTCCGACGAGAAATTATCGGTGCCTCAGACCGCCGCCGCCTTCTTCGCCTTCCCCGTGCGCCGGTGACCGCCCACCGCTCCTCGGCCGAGCCTCCCGCCCTCTCCCTCACCGCCGCACCGAGCGCCACCGCCGTCACCGCTTTGTCTCGTCGCCGACCTCCTTCCGGTCACCGCCGAGCGCCGCCAGAGTACCGGGGTTCCCGTCGTCTCCTCTCCTCGTGCGCGCCTCGGTCGCCGCCACGGGCACCGGAGCCCGGCGAGCCCGCTGGTCGAGCGCCTTGATCGGCCGTCTTTGCGTCGGCCACATGACAAAGCATGGCGGTAAGCGTGGCGCCGCGTGGCGCCACGCCAACAATTTCCTTTGTAATAATATTTCAGCCGAAATTAATTTCCTTGCTGACGTCACAAATACTATTTTTTAGTACAAAAATAAATCAGAAAATCTATCTTTTTCTTTTTCTTCTATTTAATCTTCCTGGAAGCCCTAACTTTCTCATTTTAACTCCAAATTGAGCCATTCAAATTTCTAATTTTTTCTAAAATCATAAACTACCCAAATTTCTAAATTTTTCTAAAATCAATAATGAGAGTACTATAATTCTTTGCTAAATATTAGAACGGTAGAAAATGCTTTGTCTAGCTATTCAACCTTTGTAACCTAGGAATGGAAAATTATATTTCATTGAACTAGTCGTTGTATTCAGAAATTAGTGGCGATGGGTATTGCCGCTGTTCTTTTAAAATAAAACAAAATGTGAAAATTGTTTTAGACCTGGGCGGATGGTTAGATTGGATTGGTGCAGTTTTAGCACGAGACTTTGCAAAGTGTATGTTCCGCCCTAGTCGATTAAGGACCAACACTTGTGTTTGTCCAAATTGTGCATTACCGTGCAACCCCAGGTCTATATGGGTACGACCTTGCTGACTAACTTACGATAGTCTAGTTTAGATACTACCAGTGGAAAGTGGGTGCCAGGGATTTACTGCTTTATTCACTGTGAGGGATAGGGTTTTACTGTAGTCATATGGCGCAAGAGGGGGCTTCTGACTGGGTGGATTTAACCCTTCAGCGGTGAAACCTCAGCGGGTGGTGTCTAGCTAGACTAGAGTGAGGTAAAAGCTTTGTGATATTTTATCTGATCGTCGATTTGGCGTAAGCTTTTGAAATAATCGCGGAGTCGCCGGTTTTTCGGTAAATCGTGGGAAGGAAAAAAATAAAAATTGTGGAACAGCATAAAATGAACAGCACCGCCCCACCGAGGTGATGCCTACAAGGCGAACGGTGAAGTCACGCCGCCCCGCCGAGGTGATGCCTACAAGGCGGGCGGCGAAGCCCTGCTCCAAAGCCGGGCCGTCCCACCAAGGCGACCCCTACAAGGCGGACGACGAAGTCGCACCACCCTACCGAGGCAAGGCCTACAAGGCGGGCGGCAAAGCCCTACTCCGAAGCCGAGCCATCCCACCGAGGCGACGCCCACAAGGCGGACAAGTGAAGTCGTGCCGCCTCCGAGGCGATGCCTACAAGGCGGGCGTTAGCCCTGCTCCAAAGCCGGGTTGTCCCACCGAGGCGACGCCACAAGGCGATGGCAAAGTCACGCCGCCCGTCGAGACAACGCCTACAAGGCGTGCGACTAAGCCTTCACCCCCACCGAGGCGATGCCCACAAGGCGGACGGCGAAATCGCGCCACCCTCGAGGCGAGGCCCACAAGGTGGGCGGCGAAACCCTCCCCGGCCGAGCCGTCCCATCGAGGCGACGCCACAAAGCGGATGGTGAAGTCGCGCCGCCCTCGAGGCGATGCCTACAAGGTGGCGTCGAAGCCCTACTCCGAATCCAGCCATCCCATCGGCGCGCCACAAGGCGGGCGGCGAAGTCACGCCGCCGCCGAGGCGATGCCCATAAGGCGGATGGCGGTCACGCCGCCCGCCGAGGCGATGCCTACAAGGCGGACGGCTAAGCCTTGCCGCCCGCCGGGCGATGCCTACAAGGTAGACGGCGAGGTCGCCCGCCCACCGAGGCGATGCCTACAAGGCGAGGCGAAACCCTACTCGAACCTAGGCCGTCCCACTGGCGGCGCCTACAAGGCGGGCAGCGCGGTCTTCCAACGAAGGTTCAGCACGGAGATCTCGCAATATGGAGGCACGACGTTGAGACCTCGCGATGTCTTGGCATAAGACTTCACGGCGCGGAGGCTCGGAGGGACCTCGACGTGAAGCGGAGGCCAGAGACCCCTCGCGCGACACCCTGCGCCGCCACCGCCTCGTCTTGTCGCCGACAGTCTTCCGGTCATCGCCGTACATCGCCGCAGGTATCGGCGATATCACCGCCTCCTCCTCTTGCCGCTACGCGCCTCGGCGCCACCGCCGAAGGCCGGCGAGCCCATGAGCCCGAGCACCGCCGCCGATCGGCCTTGCCGCGTCGGCTCCGGGCGTGCGTGGCAGACGCGTGGACTCCGATTTAACCCGTTCGAATTTCTAAATTCTTCTAAAATCGTAACTATCTGTTTCTGGACTATTTTTGAATTTTATTTGAATTTGTTTTGGTTCTTCACATGTAGACTACGACGAATCCGGAGAGTTTAAATTCGATGAATCGCAGCAGGACTTCGAGCAAGGCAAGTTACACCTTTGATCATGTTGTTCCTATTATTTTAAATTATTTATGTTGTTTTTGAAATTATTATGCATGCGTATTTTTATTCAATCTAGTTTAAATTCAGTTTAAACTCTAGTTATGCCCAACTCCTTTGTATATAGCCAAGTTTGATATTGAACAAATATGCCTTGTCACCATAGCTGAAAATCTAGTTGGTACATTAGTATTAACTGGGAATTTTATGGAATTTCTTAGCCATGCTTAGACTATTCTGGTTTGGAATAATCTTTCACATAAAATGATAGACTTTAAAACTGAATTCTTGACTTTGGTGAGTCAAGGACGCTCATGTAAGTATTTTGAAACAAACTATAAACCGGTTTGGACTTAGGCAATGGTATGGTGGTTGGTGCTGGCGGCATGCATCGTAGTTTGTTGACTCGATGTTGATTGCCAGGCACAAGGGGTTTGAGGTAGGGCCTAAGTCAAGTTAAGGGCCGGTCTGTGAGCCACTACTACAAAGTCACACCGTACTACCACAAATCTGGTATGGGACAGACCTAGCTAAGTAATTTGTGAAGTTCCATCTTGGTTTCGCTATAGGCTGAATGTGGGCGTGGCGTAGGCCGTGAGAAGTCTCACATGGCACAAGAGGGGGCTCCAACATGTGGATTCATGTTGTGGTGAAACCTTAGTGGCGGCGTAACTAATTGGGTAATGGAACATTGTAACAGCCTTGTCATGAACTCTCCGCTGCGCACCTAAGGCAGTGTGTTAATCGCGTGGCAAAAGAGAGAACATGTTTTGTTGGTAAAGTTGTACCCCTCTGCAGAGTAACAAACTATCCTGGATAGCCGTGTCCACGGTCAAGGATATGCTGAGTATGGTTTTTCACGGATTAGACTTTGGTTTTGATAAAATCTGGATTACGAAAATTTGGTTATCTTTGGAAAATATGGACCGGGTGGGATACCCGAGAATAGGTTAGTGTTGGTTGGAGCCTCACTAACGTTTTTATCTTGTTAAATCCTATTTTTAATTACTGTATCAATTTAGCTTTTATTATACTTATGATGTTTACTTCAAATATTGCCATTTTATCCAAATAACCGTATTATGCCATCCTTTGTAAATCTCTATGCATGCATCAAATCATTAAACCTCCTGTAACTTGTAGAGTACTTTTGTACTCATGTTGCTCAATCTAACTCTTTCGGAGGAAGCTTTGACGATGCGGTGATGATTGCGATGAGTACGCCACGTCTTACAGTCATTCGCCTTGTGGGAAGGCTGGATGGGCTGCTACTATCTTTATGTTTCCGCTGTTTTCTTTCAGTCTGATGCTATTATTGTAAACTTTGGCCTTGAGGCTTAACCCTTTGTTATAATAAAGTGTGGTTGTATGTGAGATATACATCGTTGTGACCCTGTGTGCACGAATTTTTTGTACGGATAATCCTTTTTTTATTCGAAAATACAGAAATAGGCTCTAGTCGCCCCCTATTAGGCGACTTGAGCTAATCGCTGTACTCTCGGGTGACTGCAATCAGTCGCCTTCCAATTGAGCGACTGGAATGCAGTCGCCCAATGGGTGGGCGACTTGAATGCAGTCGCCTAAAAGGGAGGTGACTTGACTTAGTCCCTCGTGAGTTTTTAGAGTTTTGTCAATTTTATAGTTTTAAACTGGGAAAAAATCTGGTGTAGTTGTAATAAAAGTTCATGTTCACTGTATGTTGTAGGTGCGTAAAAAATTTTGAGAAATTTTTTTTAAGAACGATTGACTGTAGAACGATCGATACATACAGTGATAAGTGATATTTTGATTTTACTGAGAATTAGTGTACGGGGAGAACCGGTATGTTAATATTGTTAAATGACTTGCTATCTGAATCATTGAATGCGAAAGACAAGATAATAAGCTTATCTGAATAGAATAAACTTCATAATATAGTTGGGAGTAAGATGCCGCGTACATTTTTATTACATGCATAACATATAGCATGATATGCGACTAACCTACCCAACTGCTTGTACGACCTACTGTATGGACCGGGGCCACTTTCCCTTCCTTGCCCGCTCGACGTTGAACTCCTCCGCGGCCTCTTTTGCCTTAGCCGCCATTTTCCTCTTTCTCTCGCGCTCCCTCTCGCAAGCCTCCCGCTCCCTACGCGTGCACACTTCGAGATGAGCTTGCGTCTCGTGTTGTATACGCAGGGTGTGCTCGTTCTTGCGGCGCTCCTCCTCCAGCAACTACTTTTCCCGTGTGACATTCCACTCCTCGAAGTCGAGGGTCCATTGGTCCATAGGGTGGATCTCAAGATCGATCCATTTGCGGTAGCCACATAGGGGCTCCGGAGACTGTAAATACAAGGGAGAGATTGTTAGTGTGTGTTGTGAAGGAGAAAACGTAGGGGAAAATGGTGCATGTCGTTGTTACCGGCTGCCGATAGGTTGCGGTGTCAAAACGGCGGTCGGGGTAGTCACTAGAGTAGTTTGCACAACCCCAGTAACGTATACCTAGGCTGATGCGGTACTTAGACTTGAAGAACTTGCACGTGTCCCCGCACCAACAAAGGGGGGTGTCTCCCCCTCAGGAGGGAGTTGCGGCGAACACTCGGTGGGGCCGTTCGGGATGGGATTGTTGCTGTGGCCGCTCATTGCGGGAGTCGACCATTATTTTCTCATCGCGGGCGGCAGCTGATCGTGCTAGGTCACGGGTCTCCTCCCATTCCTTCACCATCTTGTCCCATTGCTTCTTCTGGCTCTTTTTTGTGGTGAAACATTCCATGTCGAAAGTACCTTCTCTTTTGTAGTGAAACATACCAAGTCGGCGTGCTCAACCAGCATGGCCGAAATGCAGACACAACGAGGACGCGGTCGTGCAGGTCCTGGAAGGCCAGTTCGATGGCGGGCGACGTTTCTTCCGATGCCCACGCTCCGGGGTACAAATTACTAATAGTATATTTTTTATTGCTTATGGAGCCTCCATGTTTACCGTCCTTTCCCGTAGATGGCGAAATGCGAGTTCTCCCATTGGATCGACCCTCCCCACGAACGGTATATTGTCAATTATGTGCATACATTATGAGAGTGAATATTTGAGTTGGAGGAGCGAATCGAGACTCTCAATGATAGTGCGAATAACACGTAGGGTCACGGAGTTCTTGCTCGGGTCCCGACAATGTAGAGGGGCGTTTTGGTAAATTGCCTAGTAATAGAAAAGTGGTGGTGTGCGATAAGTCATGGATATGTTGACAATGCTAAGTGGATCAAATGTCGATTCACTAATGGGTTAATGGGTATGTGCGTGCTTTGAGAAGCGTACTTATATAAATGTCGTTACAGTAAGTTAATAGGTATGAGTTTTACATATTGCAAACGAGCTCCAAAAACTAAGAAATTTTATGTGAAGCCTTCCGACACACTCATAGTTATTATGTAATTTTTTTGAGAATTTTATGTGGTCCAAATTTACCATATTAATTTGTGATAATTTATCATAATTAGTGATATGCAATGCTCTGGTCTCTTTTGAAGTGCGTGACCTCTGTCCTTCACACATATATCGGCTCGTTGCTGCTATCTTTTCTTTTCCACTACGTGCTTCGCACAATTGTTACTCTGCTCGTGTCGTCCCACCTCGCGCGCTCCCTCGTCCGTACTGATGTCATTATGTTCATACCGTCCACCCTTGTCCGCTCCCTCATTTTCACATTTGTCAGTGTTATCATGTCGTTCCCCTCGTCCAAAGTGTTGCACATTGACAAGGAGTCTTTAATTTGCAGGTTGAGTGCACCGGGTACCGTTTGCGCTCAGCTATAAATTCGAACCTCTCGTAGTTGGTTATCGGTCATCTCAGTCGCTCATCACATAATGTCATTCACACGATGGTCGCTCAAAACGAAGAGTGCGTAGCTAATTATTTTGATAAGCAAGTGCATAGCTCATTAAGGACGCGGTACGAGGGAGCGGTAGTGCTAATTCCTTCTCTCGAAATACTGGTAATTTTTTCGGATTGGTAGTCAAATTGTCAGTAATTAATGAGCTATTTGTATGTAGTTATACGCATGTAATCATTTTTGTTGTAACGCTTACTGCGGATCTGGTTGTTGTGGCTTTATGTAGTCGCAGACATGTAACACTTGATAATGTTCTACGTCGATGGTCTTGTACGGGCTAGACCCAATGGGTTGGACCTATCAACATGCCAATATAAGGTGCTCCAGGCCGAGAGACTCGATGTCATGAATATTCATGAGCTACGAAGTCGCATCCAAAGAGAGTTCGCCGCGGAGGCAATGGCGATGAAACTTGCCATCGAGGGGATCACCTGCACCAATGGCGTGTGGGAGCTCGTGAAGGTGAATGGCACTACAGCATGGAGGCAGTACATGCAAATTGCCTCAAGCCCGAGGCAGCCATTTATGGGAGGCCGATGGTGTACCTAAGTTTCACGAACCGGAGTGCAGCGTTGATGAGTCGGCCCTCGACACCTGGGAACCACAAGCGGAGCTTCAAGATGATACCACTGAATGTGTTATATCAGAGGGTAGACTCACCCTTAATTTCATGTAGAATGAGGGGTCGGGCATGTGGTGGTCAGCTCGAATTGACTGCCATGAGTATCTACCGAGCCAGTTGCTTGGGTTGGAGTTCGACGAGGACACCGACCTGTGCTCGATGATAGCGAGCGACGGACGATGAGCACTTTGGTCCACCCGGGAATTGTCATTGAGGTGCCCTATCTCGTCCTCTAGGCATGATAATGTTGTGGTGCATTCCCTCGTCTTGCCGCATGAGGAAGGGTCCTAATGGGGTTTCAAACTAACACCCTCCTAGTTGGGCAACGCTTCCTAGCAAGGCAATGTGCAAGAAGCTATTGCACGATCGCCTTGTCTATCAACCGTGTACCGAAAGTGCACCGGTCCAACCCAGCCAATTACATTGTGAAATACGTAGTTGAAGGCTACTCTGCAAAGGTTAGCACTCAACGAGCTAAGATTTTTGGCTCGACCTTCTCGATCAAGACAATGATTGACCACACTTACGTGCTCAGCGAGCCCCTACGCCATCATCGAAACGTGACTTCAGCATATGTGGCAAGCATCATTAGCCACCTAGTTGCGGCGGATGTTTTCGTCTCCCCGAAGGTGCTCATGTCGAAGTCACCAATGTGGTTGGCTATCGATCGATTCTGATGAATCCGACGAGGCAAGCACAAGGTCATCGACTCCATGTATGGGACGTCGGGCATACAACCTTGCGCCGAGATTGCTTCACTAGATAACCGAGTCAAATACTGGCACGCATGTAAACAAGCTTGAGCGTCCAGATGCTGACAGAGGGCCCAACTGCTTCATACTAGATCAGCTATTCTGGGTTTTCGCCTAGGCCATTGAGGGCTTCAAGTTTTGTCGTTCTGTGGTCACGATAGATGACACTTTCCTCACAGGGGGTTACAAGGGAACTATTCTAACCGCGGTGGCGGTCGTATGAATGACCAACTTATCCCAAAGGCATTTGCCATTGTGGAAGCGAGAACACGTCCGGTTGACTCTGGTTCCTGGCGACTGTGAAGCAAGTGATGGTTGGAGACCGACCCAATGTTTACATCATCATGGATCGCAATGCTGGGTTGATGGCCGCGCTGAACACCATGCAGCAGGGGACCAAACCCCCTCACCAGTGGAATGACGTGCAAACACGATGGTGTATAAGACATCTTGCATCTAACTTGTTCGTATGGTTCTGCAGCTAGGAAGTTGTGAAGATATTCAAGACATTGTGTCTGTAAAACCAGAGGCGAAAGTTCGAATCCATCTGGACTGAGCTAGAAAGGCAAACTATAGAGGGAGAGTAACCCCACGACACCATAAGTTTCTCCAAGTGAATTCGTCGACATGCTCCTAAATTACAGAAATGTCCCTTCTCTATGACATGGATGGTGCAAGGTATGAAATTATGACGACCAACATGTCTGAGATATACAACAACATTCTGAAAGGCGTACGGTGCCTCCCTATCACCACAATCGTGGAGGAGACATGAACTCACACTATTGATTATTTCATCAGTAGAGCCACCGCAGCCAGGCATCAAATAGATGAAGGCAAGAAATGGTCCGAGAACATGCGAGGCATATGGGCGAAGATGGAGAAAGTCCGAATGCACGACATCCGGGTAATCGATAACCTCCGGGAAGTACGAGATAAGGCTTCGGCAAAAGTATGTGAACAGTCATTCCAGGGGTGAAATGAAACAGGCATGCATCCTGTGTGATGTGGTAACATGTACCTACAACAAGCCGATGCTCCTGCACAAGCCATACTCGCATGTGTACGAGGCATGTGCGGAAATGAGGCAGATGTCTGAGGCATATACCTCCTAGTACTATGACATACAATATCTTTTCAGTACATGGAGTGCAGAGTTTTACTCCTACGGCTTGGACATGAATTACAGGGATCTTTGGTCGGACATGCTGCAATGGGCCCCCAACAAGGAGTTGAAGATAACTACGAAGGGACATTGGCAGACACGGTGCTTCTAGAACGACATGGATGTGAGCCAACGTACCAACATTTCCCGCACAGTGAAATACAGAATATGTAAGACCTTTGGACACTCATTGAAGGATTGCCCCAACAGACGGAGCTCTTCTAATCGCCACTCAGTGTCATAATCGTATGTATATTTTATTGTATCGCATTAATTCATATTTATACCCATTTGAGATGTAATTGACAATGTTTGTTCAATGTATATCGACCCCTCTAGCTTAATGCACATGACACATCATTTGAACACTCCACTCAAAAAACAGCAATCGCAATGACGCGTACATCATTCAATTACATGCTTTACAACATTGAACATAACCACGAGCGATGGCATGCGTCATTTTTGGATTGGCCGTGCAGGATGTAACATTCCGAATTTCCAGGGAAAGTAAAAATGAGGAAAATTTTAAACTTTTGCATGATTATTATTTTCTTGGCTTTTAATGGAGTTTCTTTGGAAAAGTATTTTTTGCAAACACAAATTTCCCAAAGAAATGTACTTGGAAAGAACTCGATTTGAATTCAAAATCGAATATGAAATGATGATTCTAAAATGAATTCAAAAACTCACAAATATATTGATGGCACTGGAAATAAAAATTTGAACATTTTTGAACATGTGTCTTAATTTATTCAAATCAAGATAATGCATAATACACACAACAGTAGACTTCCAAAATTTATTGAGAAAAATCCAAGGTAGGTAAAATTCTAAAAAATGTATACAATGATCTGCACTATGTCAGGAGCCTCCACAAAAATTTTTAGAATTTATGGAGCTCATTTGGTGCATTTACAAATTTTACAATGCTTTCAACCAATCAAACCCCCTTTAATCACATAACCTTTTCCGTCTTCTCCGTTGCGAAGGCGTAATCCTTAAAAACTCGCTTCCTCTCTATCACTTAAGTCCCTGATGCTGATGAGTGGGACCAGAGCCCACCCGTCATGCCCCCTAACTTCCACTTGCAGGCGAGCCGGGCCTAGTGGCAGACATCATCTTCCACCTCCGTGTGCTATGTCTGCTGTGCCATGGCCACGTTAACGACGCTAGTTTTTGACGTTGTGCCCATGGTTTCCCTGCTCATCTTCGACCAGCCGTTCTGTTGCCTCTCCAATGTCGCCAACCCCCTTGGTAGTCTCCTGGTAACCCCTAGATGCTCATGCGCTAGTTGGATTTGAAAATGCAACATCGTAGTCTAGCGTTTGTCGTGGCTGACCGTAACGCCACCGCCACGGTTGTCGCCAGTGCTCTCCGGTGACCATTTGGTTCCATCGGACCCTACCTTTGGCTTTGCCAGGCTCTATACAACTCATTTCGCCCATGTTAGCGTTGAACTATAGCTCCCTTGTCCACCGGCGAGCTCGCCGGAGCTCAACTCCATTCGTCTCTCTTGCCCTTTCACTGATAGTGGGCCCGTGTATCAAGGTGATTAGTTTAGTGCTAATGATATGTTTAAACTTAATGTGTGTATGGCGTGTGAGCCCGAGATAATTAGTTAATTGAAATTATATTGAAAATCTAATTTAAAATATATAAGTATGATATGTAGGATTTATATGTAGATAAAATTTAAAAATATAAGAGTGATATGTAGGACCCACCAGTCGATTTGGACCCAATCGACGCTACTTACGTGTTTTGCCAGCATTGCTATGCTAATGACGTGCCGGCTAGAAAGCTCACAGATCCTCAACATCTTCCGACAGGAGCTCAGAATGTGTGCGCTGGCAGTACTCTCTAAAGCCGCTTTTCCCGGAACCAATCGATGATATATCCCATTGGAGAACGCTATGCTAATGGATAACGCTCGGCCGTCCATATAAAAAGGCTGGGTGCCATTCGCGTTTCTGAACCAAGCAAGCATCAAGCAATATACCACATATACAGATATAAATATATACAAATATATCTATTCATGGCGTCCGGCAAGGCTGCCACTACAGAGAAGTCGTCGGGCGTTGAGCCCTCAGTGTGGGCCGACTTTTTTATCAACTATGAGCCGCAGCCATTGCAGGTATATATGGCCTGTTTGATACGGCTGCGGTTTATAATATTTGGTTAAATTTTTTGAATTTTAGCTGTTTGCGATAGAGGTTATAGAGAGAAATACTCGCTTGTGATTTTGGTTGATCCAGATGATGGGTTTTTAACGTGTACTATAATTAACTTGTAGACCTGTCTTGAGAAAATACTCCGTTTGAAAGTTAGGATCTTGTAGCAAAACTAAAAGCCACTTTTAGAAACCGTAAAGAACATGGCCTATATTTATTCTACACAACTATGCAATTCATGGTCCTAAAAGTTTTAGGGTCTATTTAGAACATAGGATTCTCTATGAAGTTTGTAAGAAACCTTAAATCCTATGAGTACGAATGCTTCATTTCCTCCAAAAATTCATACAGATTTCCCGAATTTCAAATGGGCCTTAAGCATATGTGGTGTCATAGGGTCCTAGCGTTTAGACAGGATACCTTATTTTTGTTATGGCTAGGATTATAACACCATTCACCAAGAAATGGTTCAGTCCACTAAATTGTGCATTTCTATATATTCACTGTCCCTTTTGGTTAATCCTAACTAATCCATTCGTGTTTGCAAGTAGAGGTCGGAGGAATGGATGAGGGAGAGGGCCGATAAACTGAAGGAGCATGTCTGCATGTTGTTTGAGACTTGCAACGACGTGGGGGCAAGAATAAACTTAGTGGATGCAATCCATCATCTCGGAATAGATCACCTCTTTGAAGAACAGATAGACACCTCATTAAGTGACATCCATGGAAGTGACTTGATAGCTTTAGCCTCCATGAGATTGCTTCATTCGCTTGCTTAGGGATCATGGTCTTTGGGTATATGCGGTATATATCCATCTATACACAAGGGATTAATGCACACAAACTTAGTGGATGCAAATTTTCCATTAGGTGATCACAACCTTATAGTACTAGTAGTTAGCATGTTGTGGATAGTTTGACGTCCATAGTTCACAAACAATTTGCCTTGCAGATGTATTCAACAAATTCAAGGGTGACGATGGGAACTTCGGCATTAACATAACTAATGATCCAAGGGGACTCTTAAGTTTGTACAATGCTGCTCACCTTTTCGTTCATGGTGAGCCAGAACTCGAAGAAGCCATATCTTTTGTGAGGCATCATCTCGAATTAATGAGGGGAAATCTCAAGCCCCCTTTAGCTGAACAAGTCAAACGCACCCTTCATATACCATTGGCAAGGACACTGTAAGAGGTGGAGGCACATGTTATATGTTGGAGTATGAACAAGAGGAAGGGCATATCCCAACTGTGTTGGAGCTCGCAAAGCTGGACTTTAACCTTCTACAATGTGTCCACTTGAAGGAGCTCAAAGCTATTTCCACGTATGTCTCTTTGATACCCACTATGCAATTAAGATGAAATAGTTAAGCTTCATGCCTTCACATATGATGTCCTACACATACTTGACATTGCTTGTCCATAATCTCATAAGCCACTAGGACGCTCCCAATCTCTTTTTAATTAGACCATCGAAGTAATCTAAAATAATGATTTTCAGGTGGTGGAAAGATCTTTACGCATATGTGGGGCTAAGCTATGTTCGGGATCGCGTGGTAGAGGCTTACACGTGGTCCAATATGACGTTCTATGAACAAGGCTTTGCGCTCGCACGAATGATCTTTGCCAAGTTACTTCTACTAATTACTATATTGGATGACACATATGATGCCCATGCCACAATAGAGGAATGTCGGAAGCTAAATGCAGCCATACAAAGGTTGAATTTGTTATGCTTTCTATTTTTGTTTATTGAGAATGTAACATGCAGGCAATAGTCAATTCAATGCTAGTTTGATTAATTTTCGTGCAACCTAATTGACCGAGTAGATGGGACGAGAGCGCCATTTCTCTTACGCGAGTACGAAAAGTTCTATAATGAACTGTTGAGCATATTTAAGGAGTTTGAGGATGAGGTGGCAATCAGTGAGAACCACCGGGTTGCCTACACCAAGAAAGAGGTACAACAGTACAACACTATGTACCTTCTATATCTCTATATCAGAAGATAACAATTCTTTTCCATATTGCTAGTTTTGTCATTAATTTCCCTTATGTGCGGTTCAAAACCTGTCCACTTATTATCTCCAAGAAGCGAATGGTTACACGAATCACAAGACAAGCTTTAAAGATCAAGTGAATTTATCTACCATGTCGGCAACCATGCCATTGTTGTGTGTGGGTATGACAGTTGGCATGGGTGATTCAATAACAAAGGAAGCATTCGAGTGGACAGTTAGTAGCACTGATGCTATCATGGCAGGCTCAAAGATTGGACGTTTCATGAATGACATTTCTGCATTTAAAGTACTACATATTAATTAGACATAAGCTTAATTGCAACTTCTCACCACTGAATATGCATGATAATATATCTAATTAATCTTGTGGTATACACATGCAGTGCGGAAAGAACAAGGGGATGTGGCAAGCTCAGAGAGTGCTACATCAATGAGCACAAGGTCACAAGTGAGGTCGCCTTTGCCAAGATTGAATCAACGATAGAAGATGAGTGGAAAACTATAAACCAAGCTCGCTTTGAGCATTGTGCGCTGCTCCCAGTGCAACGATTGGTCAACATAGTCTGTTACCAGTTGTTTTATGATGATAGGAAAGATGCATACACGTTCCCCAAATACCTTCAGGTGACTGTTGGGAGTCTCTTTGTCGAGCCCATTCCCATCTAGACCCAGCTAGTGCGGTAATCCATGCGTATACCGCACATTTCGGTATATATTCCAGAAGTAGTAGTAAATAAATATGCCACCATGTGAGACACATCGAAACTTCTCGGTTTGTAGTATATGGACTATTTATCTCTATGAACAGGTATTGTACTCCCCAATAAGCAGTTGTATTGCTATTTATTGCATGATATCGAATGTAATGCTATATATGTCGTTTTAAAATTGCTCTCATATTTTTGTAAACTATTTCAAGTTGCAAGTATGTTGATGAAGTATGGTGATAATGTAAACGGAAACTATAATTGCAACACTATTTTGTTCGACCTCAAATATGCAAAAATGTAATATATCTTGATCCATGTTGCAGTAAGTCTTTTCTCTCGTCTCTGCCTTTACTTTACACCGTTCTTTTGATGATCAAAGAACTAGCACTCAAATATATATATATGTACATGCATTACCATTTTGCTTGTTTTGTCTACTTAAGAAAGAAAGCATCCTATATATAGCAGTTAGAACAGTCATTCGCCGGCCGCTCCGCTACGCGAGCAGCCACCTGCTCGGCTATGCACGCATGTAACTGCCGGCGCATGAGCATCCGCATGCAACTGCATGCCGCATGCCGTTAATAATGCTAACATTAGCAAATGCTATTAAGCTAATTGCATGTGCCGTGCAACTGCATGGAATGATCTCTACGATCGCATACATAGCACGTTGGTCACACATACAATTTATACCATGCAAAAAGAGACAAGAGAGATTTAAAATCCAATAATTATAATACTTTAAATCTAGCAACATCGTAGATCTTTTATACTTCAAATTAATCCAATAAATTACATGGAGAACTTTTCCGTTATTAAAACTAATAGATAACAGATAATTATTGACTTGTGTTGCTAGAACGTGTCTAAAACATGGATAGTGATGAAGAAGGGAGGAGAAAGAAGCCTAGGTCAAAAGGACTATTTTACCCATTTGAGGGTTATTTTCATTTTGGAGCCTTGGTATTTTGAAGACAAGTTTCTTTCTGATGGTGTCGATGTTTGCAATGTTTTAGCGTGATACTCTTTTTAGATCGATGATGTAAAAATGGTACCATTAGATTTGTACTAAAATATGTTTACAATATAATAAATTTTTATTAATATATTATTATAAAATTAATGGTTAGTATAACGTATTGGAATAAGTCCACTTTGGTCCCTAACTCTTTTGCTAGTCTAGTTTTCACCCCTTAAATATAAAACATTTATTTTCCATCCTCCAAATGTCAATACCAGTGCAAATTACATCCCTAGACTGGTTTTGTTGGCTGTTTTAGGTGACATGGCATTAATCTAGTTGACAAATATGTCGACATGGCATTAATCATAGTGACTCCTTCATCCTCACCAACTCCATCTCCATCATCTTCTCCTCTGGCACATGCACCTCCCTCCACCAGCGCAAGCCCACCACCATCCACCTCTGCCTCCTTGCCAAGCTGTCCAAGAATAGCATTTGCACCCGATCATATCCAAGGAAATGTGACAACTCCCCCCTCTCCGTCTACCATCCTTCTCAATTTCTGTACTTGTGTCGGATCCAGATCTATCGATTTGAAATCCTCTGTGATTTCATCACACTATTATCTGGATCAGTAGATAGTGTACACATATACATTGCTGAACATCAAAATCAAATCTACAGAAGCAAAAGTGATACAATCATAGACTTACATATGGGCCGATCAGGCCGAAACATTTAAAGAGCAGTAGTGGAAATGTAATAACACACTGATGGGACCCTTAGGACATGCTCACGAACAATCAACTGGGGCTCACGACTTGGTTCTTGGCTCTCCTTTCAGTCTTCTCAATGCCTTTAGATGACCGCAGGGTTTTCTCTCTTTTTTACTTACTGAATGATAGTAATTGAGCAACAGTGAGTACAAAAGTACTCAGCAAGTCACCACACGAATATAGTTATAAAAGATACAAGGTCACAAAGGAGGCTTGAGATTCTTTAATTTGTGAGAGCCACATTTGAGATATAGTAAGTAAAAGCACGAGACTTAGCATTTTAACTAAACTATGTTTCTAATGATGGTAAGAGTATACAATAATAATAGTAGTGCAGGTTCCATCCACCTATTGCAGAACATGGTTCCATCCCCCATATATTATTTTTGATACTTGGGTTCCATCCACCCATTATACTCATTGGGTTCCATCCACCTAGGAGAAATTCAAAGTCATGGTTTCATCCATCCATCGTCTTTTTCGTCCCACCCACAAAATTTCTTTTGCAAAATAGACACTAACTCGAGTAAGTTCTCATTCCCATCCATGACTGTGGGCACGTCTACTCAAACAGTTTTCACTCTGTAGAGGTCACGCATTTTACCCACAAGAGATAGTCAACTTTTTATATTCTACATGTTTCCTTACACATATAGATCAAAAAGATCACCACGAGGCATTTACAATGTATCTTCACAATGGGGCTACACTTGCTAAGGTTTCCATCATTGTGGGGTTACATCCACCGGCTCCAGAAACCCACTCTTGCGCCGCATAGTGGCTTACATCTAGCGACACGACCTGTGTTCCTTCATATGGTGCAACCCACATTGAGTCGATGCAAATTAATTAGGCAGGTCGTACTTATTGTAGACTTGCGATTGCACTACTTTACATTGGAAGGTCGTCCCAAGATTCAGCTCTTAAGGCTATCTCGGTGGTATTACCGTAGACCACACTCTCACGCTTCATCTACACCAACCTTTCTTACTATCCGCTCAGATATAAAGCAAGTTTTTTTTTGGGGGGGGGGGGGTTGTTAGTAACATGAAATAGTTTAGTTCAACCTACCAGCCATTTCCATCCAATGGTTGCCCAAAACCAAAATATAATGTTTGAAATGATGTCAAGACAAATTAATGCCACATGGTATCTAAGCAAGACTAAGAATGGCACTTAGATACAAACTTATAACTAGTATATTTACTATTATTTCTAGGGCGGTAAGGTTATATGTCCAAAGTCAAGGAGTAGGGTATAATCGAAATACTTAACTATGGTCTTATCATGATTACAATTTGTATAATAAATTAAATATTGCAATTTAATAATTTAAATCAACATAATTTGTATTTAAAAAGTAGGTGCAACATGATAAAAGTGATGAGTTGCCTCACTTAATTTACTACGGCCTTGATCATATTCAAAGCCTTCTCAGTCAATGATCTTAAACTCTTGGTCTTTGTCTTTATTTGGATCTTGATCTTGCTTGAAATATTGCTTCTTCGAGACTCTAAATTCTAGTTACTCAATAAACAACTGAATCCCAATAAATACAAATAATTCCAAAATCCAAATGAATTCAATTAAAGTTTATTATGATTCGGTTAGGGACATGAGACACAGTTTAGTGAATGCAGGATTTAGATGGGGTCGACTGAAGTTTGAGCGAAAGGGAATTGGCAAGGAGGAAATCTATCAGGAAGGATATCAATGAAGGATCAACGAGGATGAAGGAATATTCATGGGAATATTCCACTCTGGATTTGAAGGTGGTTAGGTATAGCTGATGGAGAATAGTATTGTTGAATCCTAACTTCAATGGTTTCTCCTATTATTTTATATTTATTAAGAAATTTACATGAGTTAGGTAAGACCTTGTAACATTCCAAATTCTAGAACGTTCAAAATGAGTGAAATTTTTTTAAAAATTCTTGTATCTTATTTCCTTGGTTTTTTATTGGAGTTCCTTTGGAAAATAACTTGCAAATATAAATTTTGGAAAGGAATGTACAATCAATGAAATTCAATATGAATTAAAAATTGAATCCAAAAAGATGATCCATAAAGTGGTGTAGGAGAATTAACAGTATAAACCATTTCAAAACCCAAAAATAAGTTCATGGTGCTAGAACAAACATTTGAACATTTTGTGCATGTTCCCAAAATTTTCAAATCAAAGTAGTGACTTTTAAATAAAATTGTGACCTTAAAAGAATTTTTGAGAAAAACATAAGACAAAGTAATTAGCCAAACTAAACCCGCTTTCTTCATTTATCCTTTCTGCTTTCTATTTTACGAAGGTGTATTTCTGAGCTTACGCCTTCCCTCTATTCATTTAAATCCCATCACTGATAAATGGGACCCCAGCCGTCATGACTCCATTCCCTCCCTCGCTGTCGCACCGACCCACGTGTTAGATCTCTTCTTCCACCTCTCATGTAATATTCCAGAAATACCCTTTTGAGGACCTATGCATAAATAGAGAAATGTGGATATGTGAAAATAGGATGTGCGGAATTTTTGAAGAGGGTGTCGTTTCCTCGAACAGGTTGTTCAGGGAGTTCGAATTGGATTAGGGTCTCATGCCAAGTTAAATAGGGATCGAACATGTGAGAAGGGAAACCCTAGGCGCCATTTTTTTGTTCCGTCATAGCGCCTCGCTAGAAAACTTCTGTCGCTGCCCATCTAGCGAGTTCCCTGGCTACAACATCGCTACATAGGAGCCTTCGAAGAAACAGTTGGCATCGTACGTAGTGTGTGTCAGGCAGCACTATTGTGTCTTGCCTGGCATGCCCGGCCTTCATATCATGATGCCATCAGCTGTTCATGATAGCATCACCAGGTTGGCCAAACTAGTGCATGCGGGAAGAAGTCAATCGCCTTGGGTTGACTGTCAGTTGCGAACTCGCGTTGCGAAGATTTGCACCCTTTCAAGTCGACTGCCTGCCTGTGCGAAGAGTCACCCCAAGCACCGTGAGGATGCTCACTAACAGTGACCATGAGTTTGGCCATAGGAAAAGGAGGTCAAAAGGAAGTCTGGGAAACAACGGGAGGCGGGAAGCGATCTTGAGAAAGAGAGGCAAATGTGAGAATTAGATTGTGGCTTTGTGTATGTGACCCAATTGTTTATTTCAAATTTTTGGACAAAAAAAATTAAAATTAAATTAATTTGGTTTAAAATAAAAATAAGAGTTTTGTTTGTGTAAAATTTGAATTTAGTTTTGCCCTAATTTTATGTTTTTAAGAAAGATAGATTTGAAAAGTAATTTAAGTAAAAACATAAAAATATTATTAAATAAAATGAGATTTTGATTTTATATAAAAAAATCCTAATTCAAATTAATTAATTGGGTTTGTTTGGCCTTTATTTGGTGTTCGAGTTTTTCGGAGTTTTAAAATCTATTTTGAAAATAAAAGTATTTTAACTATGAAAATTAAAATACCAATAGTAGTTGGAAATATTTTATTAAGTCCAAAATGTCTCCGGGAAGTTCTTTGAATTTTTCTGGAACTTTTGGAATTAATTTCATATTTTTCTGGGCTTTATTGAATTTTCTGGTGTTTTCTGAAAATCTAAATCAAATTTGATCCTCCACCGCCCGATCTAATCTTGTGCGCCCATCTTCACTTAACCCCTTCGCTCTCCATCCGACGGTCCCGATTTCGTCCTTGCGCCGCATCGCTCATCCGACCGTCCGCTCTTTCCTCTCTCTCTTCTCTCTCGCTGTTGAACCCGGTCCCATCTGTTAGTGAATAAAATTATTTTCCTTTACAAAATAATTTGGTCGAAAATTAAAATCTTTCTTTGGCGTCATAAATTCCTTTTCCTTGGAAAAATAATTCATTTGAAAATCATTTCCTTGATGACGTCATAATTTGATTTTCGGTTCAAAAATATTTCTAGAAAATCGGTTTATTCTTTTACATCTTTTCAAACTTCCGAGAGCCCGTTCTTTTTCGTTTTAACTCCGATTGAGCCCATTTAAATTTCTAAATTCTTGTAAAATTCTAATCTATCCATTTATATCATATTTTCAAATTTTTAGAATATTTGAATTTATTTGGATTAAACTAAAGCTTAATTAGAATTTTTATTTAAAAACATTAAATTAAATATTAATATTTGCGAAAAATATTTTATTTGAGTTCCTTGAGTCTCAAGGAATTTTCGAAATTATTTTTAGATTTTTTTGGAGTTTGTTTGAGCTCAATTTCAAAATAAAAAAAATTTCCCATTGAGTCACCCATCGCTATAGGAGAAGCACGCTTAACAATAACATTCCAGGAAACGAGCCACCAATTCTGCTTCTTTCCTTTCTCAAATAATATTTCATCCTCCCTGGCACTTATTCCGGACACACAAGACCTTGTTCATCTTCCCAGGCGTTCAAGGCTGACGCACGCAACCGCCATGGCAGTTCCATTCAAACCTCCATAACTTTTGATTTTCTCAACCGTTTTTCGTGAAATCAAATGCGTTAACTTCCTCTCATCAAGGGCATTCCATTCCTAACCGTTTCCCTACTCCTTTATGTGCATTTTCACGAGAAAACGAACCGCCACCGAAAGACATTCGTTCGTTTGATCTCCCTCTCCGGTCCACCTCCACCCCTGTGAAAGGGAGCACCGGGTGCCATTTCTCATCCTCATCCACCCCCGAAAATTTCAAGTCCCCACTCCTTTTCTTCTCTCCACAATCTTCATTTTACTTTTGTGAACCGAAAGGTGTTCGTCGGCCTTTTGCGGCGCCTACTGAGAGACCCGGTCACTTTTGACCACACCGTTGGCTTTGCCTTCTCGCGTTCTCGCGGTGCTCCCCGCCTTCACCGAGCATCACGAGCATCACCGGACCACCGTGGCCAAACCGCGCCGTCGCTCCTCTCCTCATTGCGAGCCGACCGTGCGTGTTCCATCAAAACCGAGGTGAGCATTATGTTCCGACGTTCTCCTCTTCGTTTCGCGAAACCTCACCCTCTAACTCCTCTCCGTTTGCCCGAGCGCCGATGCCAACCCGCCGGCCGCCTAATGTCTTCTCCGCCATGCTTCATCACCATCCGATGTCCGTTGGCCGAGCCGTCTGTACCGTTAAGTTCGCCTCGACGCGTTCTACGTCATGCTACCATCGCCTTCACTCGAAGACTCCCCGAGTCCTCATCGACCTGGTTGAGCCAGACGCTGAAACCTTACCTTCGCGCGTACACCACTTTTTCGGTAAGCGCTTTGATTTTTGTTCGCGTCATATTGTGTCCTAACCTCCAAGCAATTTATCTACCATTTTATTTAATTTTTCGTGGAGCCAATTGTCAGAAATTGAACTTTCCGCGAAAATGTCTGTTTTTGACTCCCGACGTCGATTCGTCGTCTCTGCTGAGTTTTAGCCTGTGCCGTAATTTTTCTTAGACTTGCCTCGCCGCGTTCTACGCCGTGCTCACTTCCGTTTCCCCAAAAAGCCTCCACAAATTTTTGCCTCCGACACCTCGCCATGGCCGCCAATGGCATCTCGTGTCTCCGTCTATACGTTGGTGTTTTCCCCAATCCGTTCGCGTCATATCGTGCCAAACCATCCCAGGTAGCTACCTTTCAAATGGTTTTGGATTCGCTTCACCGAGCATCAAGATATCAAGTTTTCCTTTTTCTCTACCGTAAATCGTTCAAGCGTTGGTTGCGCCTCTCCGATGGGCTTCCCGCTGAACGATAATTTTCTTAGCCTCACCATGTCGTGTTCTACCCTGTGCTCACCCTACATCTCCATGTTCCATACCCAGTACTATCTCTCCAACTTGTCGATGGCGCTACCACGTTGTCGCTGTCGTTTTTCCCTCGCCGCCGGTGATTGTCACCGTTCCTCGCCTCCATACCCATGTCACCACCTTCGTCTCGTCGCTGGGGTTCCATATTGTCCATTCGCCACCACCTCGCAACCAATCGGCACCGCACTATTCAAAAAGGAATTCTCAGATTTTGTTATCATTTCATGTGATATCTAAAACTTCCAGATATCCGTTCTCCTTCATTCGAACTCCGAATCCGTTGATTCTTTCTCCTAAATTCATCTAAAATCTTAACCTTTCCTCCAGTATATATTTTATATTTTGTGATTTTATTTGTATTTATTTATTCTTTTGTATTCGTCGTTTCGCGCGTAGAATCCGACGTCACAGAAGAATTTGTCGACCCAGCAAGAAAGTCAAGACACCGCACACAAAGGCAAGTCTCCTTTGATCATCTTGAACCTATGTTTGAGAAATGTTTTTAAATTATTTTAAAAGTTAATGCATTGCTATGTTACATAAAATGATAATTTATGTTGTAGAAGTAATAGTTAAGCCGATGATTGTTATGCCCTCATTTGACATTGACAACCATGTACCTTTGACACCCTAAGTTTCCTTTGTCTCATTATTGAGATTATTACAAATTCTTTGATAATTGTTGTATCGGTAGTAAGATGCTTAGACATGCTTTATAACTTTAGTAACCTTGGAATGGTATTACATTTCAGTGATCTATTCTTTTGTTCAGATGTGAGTGGCAATTGGTGTTGCCACGGTTCTTGTGAAATAAAATGCAATTGTGAAAATTGTTTAGGCGGGGCGGATGGTTGGTTTGGATTGGTGCGGTTAGCACGAGATCTTGAAAAGTGTATGTTCCGCCCTAGTCAATTAAGGACCGACTCTTGTGTTTGTCGATCGAGCACTACCGTACAACCACATGTCTATATGGAGTGCGACCTAGCGATTAACTTATAATAGACTAGTTTAGGTACCACCGGTGGAAAGTGGATACCGTGGTTCTTGGTTATTCACGATGAGGGACAGGTTCTTGTACTCATATGGCGCAAGAGGGGCTTACATGCGGGTGGTTTAACCCTTCACGGTGAAACCTCGGTGGTGGTGTCTGGCTAGACTAGAGTAAGGTAAAAGCTTTGTGATATGTTATCTGGGTCTCATGCCTAAGGAAGCATGTTGGCTATTAAGATGACTTATCTCTTGTGGGTAAAGTGTACAACCTCTGCAGAGTGTAAAACTATTCGAATAGCCGTGCCCACGGTCAAGGGCGGGCAAGGAATGCATTCACATGGTAGATCTTTGGTTTTTGGTTTTAAAATAAAAGTTTTGGGAGCCGGAAGTGGTTGGAACTCCCGGAGTTGTCCTGGCAAGTGTAGCCGGTGTGGGTGGTGTAACCCGTTTTCTTGAACTTTGGCGGTTAGCCAGTGGTTTAGTGTGGGTGGTTTAACCCGTGGTTTTGAGTTTTGGCGGGTTGAGCCAGTATTCAAGTGTTGGTGGTTGGAACCTTCACTTTAAAGTTATTAGATTCTATTAAAGCAATTTCTTTATTAAACTAATGCCTTCAAAAATATTTAATGGTATTTGAAATAAAACATTGCTTTGTGCAAAAGAACCATATAACCCTCCTTTGTTAAGCCTTGCATCTATTGCATTTTCCCAAGACTTGCGGAGTACTTTATGTACTCACATACTACACTTAAAATAATACCCAGAAGAGTATGAAGCTCAAGATGGAACTTTCGACTACGGAGCGTATGGATTCGACGAAGGCTTCCAGGAGTTCTAGGTTGCGCTTCCCCAGTCAATTGCCTGTGGCGTATTGATGGGTCTCCGCTGGATTTACTTTTGCTTCCGCTGTGCTTTATCTTTTGTGTGTGTGCGAGGTCTTGTAACCTCATATGTAATAAAGGTCTTTCGGCCTGTACTCTCTTTATTATTGTAATTTCGTTGTTGGCAATGTAATCATCACTGTTTAACTGTGTGCACTAGCTGTGATCTGGGACTAGTGCTGTAATACACAGAGGGTCTGGATTTGAAAATCCGGGTCCCGACACTTTGCCATTCATCGTTTGGGTAACGATCTACTTATTCCCTCTGCTTGTTTATTTAATTGGAGGTTGAAATCGAGATTAGAGAGGGAATTAGCAATTTCTAGATAAGGGTTCAAGAATTTGATTGGTTCAATCAGCTATGTTGTTCTACTATGTTTTTGGGTAATGTATGTGCCGATTTTGAGGATGCCATCTAATAGTTATTGGTAGAGAATCTTGATATCTTTCTGTAGAATTTTCATTCATGTTGATTGGATGAATAGATTTCCAGTTATAAATTTCATAAACCTACTATCTGGTAAATTGTCATCATTGGCGAAGATGTATTAAACTATAGAGTAAAAATAGTATATACAATAATTGAGGGGATTTGTTCTGCATGAAAAATGTAGGTAATTTTTTAAGGATTTCAGGAAATCTAATAACATGATTTTATGATGAGTAGAATAGAAGTTATGAATTTTGGGAGACTGTTGTTCAGAACAGGGTTGCTGCTGGACGCAGTCATGAGAAAATTATTAATTTGACAAATTTAATGGTAGAATTAATTTTGTGGCATAACTAGAATGTGATAGATAATACTTTGTAGTTTATGAAATTATCATGGTTCAATAAATTTGCATGTGTAGATTAAAAGATATAAAATTATTAAGTCTGCTGTCTGGAGGATAATAGATCTGTCTTTTGGGTGAAAACGGGGATTTAGATGATTTAATCTGGACATGTGATCAACTAAGAAGTTGTATAAAAAATTGTATAGATTCCAGAATTGGTATAGTTGCTATAATATGATGTGGGAATCGAAAGTTATGATTATTTTAGTACCAGGACAACTAGGGTAGCTGTCCAGTAAAGGAGGAAATTATGGATTTGGGGAGCGTGTTGGAGTATTGTTGACTAAGTGTTGTATTGTATTACTATAGCTTGTATTGAGTTTGGGTGTTTACTATAGGAGGAGTAACATCAGAGTTAGTATCATCATCTAATCAACCCAATCATTGCAACTAAACAGACAAGTGCAGAGTAAAATAATAGTTGATGGTTGATAATTGTTCATTGTTATTGATTTTATTATGTCATGCAACATTTAATCATCTTTTGTTCAATATGATATTAATTTGATGATAAATGTGATATGTGGTAAAATGACATTAGATTGCATTCATGACATGATATATGCATTACAAGCCAAGTGTAACATCCCAAAATTTGTAAATCTTGAAAATTCAAATTCAAATTAATTATTTTAAAATATTTGGATCCTATTTGAATTTTTCTCGAGTTTTCAGCTTTTAAAATCAATTTTAGAATTAAAAGAAATTTTATTATGAAAATATATCTTCAAAACATCTTGGAAATATTTTATTTAAGTTCAAAAGGTATCTAAAACTTATATAAATTTTTCTAGAATTTTAGAAGTTTATTTTGTATTTTCGATGATTATTGAGTTTTCTAGTATTTTACGAAATCGAAATTAAAAATAAAAATTTAAAACCCTCCTCCCTCCGGCCGCCACGTGACGGCCGGATCGCCTCCACGTCGCCCGCCCATCCCGCCTTCCCCTCCCTCGCCCACCACGTGGCCAGACCAGACCACGCCGCCCACCCCGATCACCACCGCTCGCTCACTCTCTCGCTGCCGCTCACAGGCCCGCCTGTCGTCTCCCCTCACCAGCGCCGCCCGCCCTTTGTCATCCCCGACCTCCGGCCTCTCCTCGCACGCCGCCTCCGCCGCCCCAACCGCCCTTGCCGCCTCCTGGTTCCCTCGGCCACCTTTCCCCACCTTCCTCTCCTCACTCCCTCCTTCCGTGCGCCCGCCCACCCCGCACCTTCCCCCTCTCCCCACGCCCCCCCCCCTCTCTCTCTCGGCAACCCGCCACCTCCCCACTCCGTGACAAATAGCCGCCAACTCCCTCCCTCGCCCTATTTAAACCCTCCCGGCACCTCCATCCCTCCTCCTCTTTTCCCCACTCTCCTCTCACTCTCGGCCGCTCCACCGCCCCGGCACAGTGCGCCCTTGCCGCCGCCGCCTCGACCTCCGGCGAGCAATCGCCGCCGCCGGGGGCGTGCCGCCTCGCCGTCGCCTCCATCACCTTCACCGCGCGCCAAGCTTCCCACCCTCGGCCGCCTTTCCCGGCGCCGGAGCGCCACCGCGCCGTTGCTCCCGCCGCCACCTCCTCCTCGTCGCCAAGACGTCTCCGGCCGCCTCCCGGTAAACCCGAGCCACCACCGAGTTCCTCTCCACCCCTCTCCTCCTCCGCCCCTCGCCGGCCGCCGCGCCCGTGGCGCCGTCGCCGCCGCCCCTCCCGGCCGGTAGGCCACCCGTCTCGACGTGGCCGCCACATGGCGCCACGCCTTGCGCCACCTCGGCGCCACGCGTTGCGCGGTCGGCACCCCGTGCCACCTCGGTCTCCGGGCGGTCCATGGACCCGGTCCATAGAGCCGGGCCCGCACGTCGGCGCGTCTTACCCTAGCGCGACGTCGTCATGATGACATAATAATTCATTTTCTTCAAAAATAATTCTAAAATTCAGTTTATTCATTTCTCTTATTTTAAACTTCCCAAGGCCATAACTTTTTCATCCTAACTCCGATTGAGTCCATTCAAATTTCTAAATTCATCAAAAATTCCAATCTTTACATTTCTGCCATCTTTTCAAATTTTTGAAATTTATTTGATAATTTGAAATTTAAAATTTAAATTTCAAATACCCTTTCTCCCTCGTTTGAACTCCGATTCCATTGAAACTTCCTCCTAAATTCATATAAATTTATAAACTTCATTTCAGTAATATTATTATAATATCTGTACTTTTATTTGTATTTATTTGTCCTTTGTGTTCTCGTTTTGCGTAGAATCCGATCCGGTCAAGAATTCAGAATCATAACAAGAGAATCGAAATTCACCCATGAAGGCAAGTCTCCTTTGACCATCTTGAACCTATGATTGCGAAATGTTTTTGAATATTTTAAATTTATTGCATTTGCTATGTTACATAAAATGTTAATTTCGTCTCAAGGTATTAGATATCCCAATTATTGTTATGCCCTCGATTGAACTTTGAATACCATGTACCCTTGTAACCCTAGGATCACCTTTGTCTCAATAATGAGATTATTATAAAACTATAGTAAATATTGTAGCGGTAGTAAAATGCTTAGACATGCTTTATAACCTTTGGTAACCTTGGAATGAGAAATGTTACTTCAATGATCTAGACTTCTGGTTATTCAGAATCGAATGGCAAATGGTGTTGCCTCTGTTCATGTGAAATGAATTAAATTGTGAAAATTGTTTTAGACCGGGGCGGATGGTTGGTTTGGATTGGTGCGATTAGCACGAGATCTTGAAAAGTGTATGTTCGCCCTAGTCAATTAAGGACCGACTCTTGTGTTTGTCGATCGAGCACTCTGCACAACTACATGTCTATATGGGTGCGACCTAGCTGATTAACTACGATAGGCTAGTTTAGATATCACTAGTGGAAAGTGAGTGCGAGTTTCTTGGTTATTCACGGTGAGGGCAGGTTCTTGTACTCATATGGCGCAAGAGGGGCTTCGTCGGATGGTTTAATCCTTGACGGTGAAACCTCGGTGGTGTTGTCTAGCTAGACTAGAGTAAGGTAAAGGCTTTGTGATGAATTATCTGAGTCTCATGTCAAAGGAAGCATGGTGACTATTAGGATAACTTGTCTCTTGTGGGTAAAGTGTACAACCTCTGCAGAGTGTAAAACTATTCGAATAGCCGTGCCCACGGTTAAGGGCGGGCAAGGAATGCTTTCACATGGTAGATCTTTATTTTTGGTTTAAAGCAAAGTTTTGGGAATCCGGGAGTGGATAGAACTCTCGGAAATTGTCACAGTGGTTGGAACCGGTGGGTGGTTGGAACCCGTAGTATCAAACTTGGTGGTAGAATCCTTGTGATTAAAAATGCCTAATGATTTTAGTTAGAATAATTTCTTGATTAAGCTGTAGCCTTGAAAATAGTTATTGGTATTGGAAATAAAATGTCGCTTTGTGCAAAAGAGCCATATAGCCTTCTTTGTTAAACCGTACATCTAATGCATTTTCCCAAGACTTGCGGAGTACTTTATGTACTCACATGCTACACTTAAAATATATCTCAGAGGAGTATGAAGTTCAAGAAGGAGGCTTCGACTTCTCTGCGGTTGGATTTGATGAAGGATTTCGGACGTTTAGGTCGCGCTCCCACCAATTGCACGTGGCGTATTGATGGGACTTTATCATGTTTAAATTGCTCACTGTGTTTATGTTTAATTGTGAGGTCTAGAAACCTCGTTTGTGTTGTAAGACCTTTGGTCGGTACTCTTTATAATATTGTAATATTAGTCTTTGGCAATGTAATCATCATTTGTTTAGCTGTGTGCACTAGCTTTGATCTCGGGACTAGTGTTTGTAATACGAGGGTCCGGATTTGGTAATCGGGGTCCCGGCTGAGAGATGGTATCGAGCCAATTTGTTATAGGGCGTGACCTAGTTTAGAATGGCAAAAGCCTTAAGGACCTATATTTATTAAAATATATATTTTAGAAAATGTTTCTATACTTCTTTATCTCTGTTCTATTTATAATCACTTACTCAAAATTGTTTACTAAATTTCTCTATCTTTTCAAAATTTGTAGATGGCGGCTCTATCTTCGCAGATTAGTGGGACTACATCTCTCATCTCGAGGCCGAGGTGCATTTGTTGAGCTTCTTCGCCAACTAATGCGGTGCACTGTTCCGTCTACCGCCTATCTTCGGAGGGCGGAAAGTCCAGAATATTGGATCGAGATTCTTGGACAATGGAGGTATTCCGTATGCACGGAAGGGAATTCGAATCCATAGATACCCCATTGATCATCCTCGGATGATCGTTCGGACGCCACTCAGGATGCGACTCGTCGGGCCATAATCAGTGCATGTCGGGTTTACCGAGGATTCTCTGCGATCGCCCTACTGTTTCTTTTCATCCACTTGTGCGGGACAGAGTCATCCGCAGCCCTTCGAGATCGCCGTGGGCGATCCCGCCTTTCACATCGAGTTCGGCTCACTCGGCGATGGCGACCACCTCGCCCGGCGCTTTGGAGGAGATTGACGCGGATGCTTCTCACTTCCGGCTACCAACATTCCGACACTCTACGTGCTCGGTGATCGAGCCAGCGGCGAGTTTGAGCAGGCGACCCGAGCGACAGCGCCTCCACCCGACTACGCCATCTTCACGGTACCACCGTCGTCCCCAACAACAGGGCTCGACTCGTCGCCACAGACCCGTACCTTACTCACGGCGCGCAAGAGTGTGCGACATCCTAGTCCTTTGCCCGACATCGACATCGAGATTCCAGCAAGAGACGCAGGTCTCTCTCGCTCCGTTCTCGCTCTCGGTCTATTGCCTCCGGTGGTAGTGACCATCTCCACTCCGTGCTTCTTGCAACCGCCCGAGTGTGGTTGTAAGCTGCGTCACGTGGGTATCCTAGAGGAGGATCCAGAGGAGGATCTAGAGGAGGATCCGGAGGAGCTTGTGATGGGAGCGGGTCCCGATCTTCCAACAGGTTGGGTATGTTCGATTTGGTGGGCGCGACACAAATCGATCCGGCTTCGAGCGACACGTTCCAAACCCCGCAATCGCAGCACCACGTCTCCTCGGGTTATCAACCGTGCGCTGCCGGTTGACCTTGCCAAGAAGGCTAATCCTCCTGCGAATCGAAGAACACAAGCAAGAACAAGGAAGAACACAACCAAATTGCAGATATATTGATGAAGCACTTTCGAAAATTGGGGTTTCACAAACCGATGACGGCGAAACTGTTCAAAGACAGAATTAATCTAAGCAAAACCCAACCCTAATGGTGGGGTGGCGGCTGTATATAAGGAGTAAGGGCGTGCAAAACCCTGGACGCGTCCTTAATGGACTCCAACACGATACAAAGCGAGCGGCCCAAAAGACGGTGTCACAGCACCCTGACAGATTCTGGACGTCCACTTGTTTCGACGATTCCCGTTGACTCAGAAGGAATTTTGATATGAGACCAGAGCCATTGGAAAGCTTATCTTCTCAGCTTTCCATACATATGTGGAACGTCCAAAACGGAGTCGGATGCGATCTGGGCGTCCGTTTTAGTGCGGCCTGGTCCTGGACTCCGAATTGGATTCGAAGTGGGCTTGAGTTGGACATCCAACATGATTCGACCACCCTTGCTGGACTCGTGCGCCTCGTAGCCCTTCTCCAAGTACTTCTTGATCCTCTCCATGGTTCCTAATCATAATTAAATCATTAGGTAGTAATCGATTCTCAAATGAACAAAAAGTACTTAGGAACGAGCTCACATGTAAATTCAATTGTCGGCGCGAGCTCTAGTGATTGGTCCTTGAATATCAAGTGGAGGAGTGTTGTGTATATCCGAAGAAGTGATGTCCTCATCAGCTTGTCTTCGAGGAAGACAAGTAGTTGCAGAGACAGTAGCACCCAATTTAAATGTTTAATTCCTTAGAACGATTTGTATTTTATTCTAGTGTGTGGGATGGACTGTACCAAGCACTTGTGCACCTGTTAATTTGAATTCAAGACAAGTTTTCCTTTCAATTTGTTGTCCGTGTTTTTCCCTTGTGTGTTTGTTTGGGATGTGGTTTAGTCTCCCCTAATCTCTTATCTATGCTACTTCCCTCTTTCCTTTTGCTAACCCCAGTTACCACGAAGATGGTGAGCACAAGGAGCAGTCTTAAGTAACGACCAGAATGTCAATGCTCGGCCGGAGGCGGTAATCCAATTCCACCCCGCCAGTTCAAGCACCTAACACGGAGCAGATGATGGCCATGCGATTCTGATTACTCCAAGCCTTAGCCCAAAACCAAGTCCAAGCAAATTCATGAGCACTCAATCAAGCACCACAATCCAAGGCGGGGAGTTTATGAGAACTCGTCCCCGACTTTCGATGGGTCGATAGATCCGATGGAAGCTGATGACTGGATCAAGGACGTCGAAGGAAGCTGAATTTGGCACAATGCAATGGAAATGAAAAAGTGTTGTATGCTGCTCACCAGCTGAAAGGAATTGCAGCTAATTGGTGGGAGAACTATTGTGCTGCTCACCAGAATGCACAAGACATTACTTGGGCCGAGTTTGAAGAAGCATTCCGTACTGCACACATTCCTACTGGAATCATGGAAATGAAAAGGATGGAATTCTATAAGTTGCAACAAGGAAACCTCGGCGTGATGAATATCGAACAAATTTACCTAACGGCGGATATGCTTGGAGGATGTCGCATAGCGATGCAAAGAAAAATTTGGAGATTCATGCAAGGATGGATCCCAATCTCAAGGTGCAGTTAGTATCTAATGATTATCCAACTTTCCAGCACATGGTGAACAAAGCTATCATCCAAGAAGATGCCCAACGCCAGTTACATGAAGTCCGAAAGAGGAAATTTCAGGCACAGCAGGGTGCCAATAACAATCGCCACCATCCAAATCAGCCACACTTTTTCAGGCCTTCTATGCCAAGTGTGCCGAGGACACCAATCAGTGGACCTCGTCCAATACCTCAGGCTCCTCGACCATTCAATGGAGGTCAAGCCCAACAAAACAAGACTGCAATGAGGAATTGATGCTTCAACCGCAAGAACATGGGGCATTACGCCAACAAGCGTCTGCGAAACGCCCGATGACTCTGTCCGTTTCAACACAGGGACTACTCCGGCCGAGCCCCACCAAAGGACAAGTCCGTGGAACACATAAGCGAAGATGTACTCCACAAGTGATAAGCAGGGACATGTCAACCATGTTCTGCAGAGCGCTCGGAAGCACGAGTAGTTCGGGTAAGTTCCTTGTCAACTCAGTACCTGCCTCAGTATTATTTGATTCTGGAGCTTCGCATTCGTTTATTTCCAAAGGATTTGCTGAAAGAAACAATTTGAATGCTCAAATGTTAAAGAATAATATGCTAGTCCAATCACCGGAAGGAAATGATGACTAATACGGTGCGCCCTAGAGCAGCAGTAGATATAAATGGAGTTAAGTTCTAGTCGATCTTATTATAATAGACTCCAATAGTCTAGATGTGATACTTGGAATGGATTGGTTAACCAAGTATAAAGGCGGATAGATTGTGCCAAGCGTGCTATTACTCTTACCAACTCGAAGGAATCCAAATAGAGTGCAAGCCAAGTTTATCCACAAGGAATGGATGTGAGTTGAATAACTTGAAAGGAATAACTATGGAAAAAGTGCCTATAGTACAAGAATATCCGGATGTATTTTCGGAAGATTTACTGGGATTGCCACGAGATAGAAGTTGAATTTGTTATTAATGGTACACCGAACATTAATTTCAAGAGACCCTCCGGATGTCTGCCAATGATCTAGCAGAAGTCAAGAAGCAGATCGAAGAACTACAAGAGAAAGGATTTGTCAGGTCAAGTTCTTCACCATGGGGAGCACCAGTACTTCTAGTGAAGAAAAAGGATGGCGGTCACGTATGTGTGTGGATTACCGAGCATTGAATGATGCAACAATCAAGAACAAGTACCCTCTACCGGGATAGATGACTTATTTGATCGGTTAAAAGGATCATGTGTCTTTTCAAGATTGATCTACGATCAGGATACCATGAAATGAAGATTAGACCGGAGGATATACCAAAACAAGATTTGCTACCCGTTATGGACTATCGAGTTTACGTGTGTCCTTTGGTTTGACCAATGCTCCTGCATATTTTATGAATCTGATGAATAAGGTGTTTATGGAATATTTGGATAAGTTTGTCGTTGTGTTCATTGATGACATTCTGATATATTCCCGGAATGAAGAAGAACATGCCCAACACCTGAGGATAGTATTGGAAAAACTCAGAGAACACCAGCTGTATGCTAAGTTCAGCAAGTGTGAGTTCGGTTAAAGAAAGTAGATTTCTTGGGTCATGTTATTTCAGCAGGAGGAGGTGTCAGTAGATCCCGAGAAGGTGATGATGTACTTAATCGACACAACCCAAGTCGATGGCGAGATCGAAGTTTTACGGGATTAGCCGGTTATTACCGCTTCATAGAAGGATTCTCCAAGCTAGCGGACCTCTCACCCAATTACTAAGAAAGAAAACAAGTTTGAATGGAGTAAATCATGTGAAGACGGTTTCCAAGAGTGAAGAAGAGGTTAACCGCACCAAGTATTGACTCTTCGGATATCGGGAAGGATTTTGAAGTATTCTCACGATGCATCCGGACAAGGCCCGGGCGTGTTACGATGCAAGAAGGAAGGGTGGTAGCTTATGCTTCAAGGCAATTGCGCCCGCATGAGCGTAACTACCAACCCATGATTTAGAGCTAGCTGCCAGTGCATGCTCTAAAAATCTGGAGGCATTATTTAATCGACAACCGTTGTGAAATCTATACGGATCACAAGAGTTTGAAGTATATTTTCACTCAACGACCTCAATCGAGACGGAGAAGATGGTTGGAGTTAATAAAGGATTATGATGTGGAATTCATTACCATCCGTGAAAAGCTAATGTAGTAGCGGATGCCTTGAGCGAAAAAGCTATTGCAATAATCGATGATCAAAGGCGATCGACCGCACTTCATGAAGAATTTCAGCGACTCAATCTAAAAGTAGTGGAAGAAGGATTCCTAGCTACTTTGGAGATTCAACCAATTTTGGAGAACCAGATAAAGGGAGCCCAAAGAGAAGATAGTTATGTCAAAGAAATCAAAGAGAATATGAAAAAGGGTAAAGCACCAAATTTTTCAAGATGAAGAAGGTATCCTTTGGTTTGGAAAAAGAATTCTTGTGCGAAAAGAAAGAAATAAAAGAACTAATCACGAAGGAAGCTCATGAGTGCGGATACTCAATTCACCGGAAGCACAAAATGTATCAAGATCTCAAAGAAAGATCTTGGTGGTCAAGTATGAAAAGAGAAATTGTGAATATGTAGCCTTGTGTGATGTGTGCCAGCGAGTCAAAGCTGAACATCAGAGACCTGCTGGACTGTTGCAACCTTTGCAAATACCTGAATGGAAATGGGAAGAAATTGGTATGGACTTCATAACAGGATTGCCAAGAACCAAGTCGGGTTATGACTCAATTTGGGTTATTGTGGACCGACTAACAAAAGTTGCACACTTTTTACCCGTGAAGACCACATACTCGGAGATAAACTTCATGAGACTTATACATGTCAAGAATAGTTTGTTTACATGGAGTCCCAAAGAAAATCGTGTCGATTGAGGAACACAATTCACATCAAGATTCAGCGGAGGTGCATGAACTCTTGGGGACAAACTTGAATTCGATCTGACATATCATCCATGGATGATGGACAAATAGAAAGAGTAAATCAAATATTGGAAGACATGCTGAGAGCTTGTGCTTTGGCAAATAAAGCTAGCTGGGATCAAAATTTGCCATATGCAGAATTCTCTTATAACAATAGCTATCAATCTAGCTTGCAAATGTCTCCGTTTGAACTACTGTACGGCAGAAAATGCAGAACACCATTGTATTGGAAAGAAACAGGAGAAGGACAAGTATTTGGACCTGATGTATTGAAGCAAGCGAGAAGAGCAAGTTAAATGCGGTTCAAGACGGATTAAAGACAAAGACAAACAAGATGTAAAAGCTACGAGACAATCGTCGAAGAGCTTTAGAATTTATACCGAGATCATGTGTATTTGAAAATTTCACCTTTCAAGGGTTTGCGTCGTTTCGATGTTCTTGGGAAACTTGCTCAAGATTTATTGGACCATTCCTGTTCTAGCCAAAAGGGGAGAAGTTGCTTACCAGTTAAAGCTCCCATCTCAGTTGTCGAATGTGCACGACGTCTTTCATGTGTCTCAGTTAAGAAAGTGTCTCAGAGTTCCAGAAGAACAAATACCTTTAGAAGAAGTGACTTTGAAAGAGGACCTAACATATCCAGAGTATCCAATCAAAATTTTGGATGAAGCGAGCGTCGAACCGTAAGAAAGAGCATCAAATTACGTAAGTGCAATGGAGTAATCATTACGAGTGCTCAAGCAACTTGGGAGCGTGAAGAAGATTTGAGATCGAGTTTCCGATCTTTTCCCTAGTCCATCCGAATCTCGGGGAGATTCATCCTAAGGGGTAGGTTTGTAACATCCCAAAATTTGCAAATCTTGAAAATTCAAATTCAAATTAATTATTTTAAAATATTTGGATCCTATTTGAATTTTTCTCGAGTTTTCGCTTTTAAAATCAATTTTAGAATTAAAAGAAATTTTATTATGAAAATATATCTTCAAAACATCTTGGAAATATTTTATTTAAGTTCAAAAGGTATCTAAAACTTATATAAATTTTTCTAGAATTTTAGAAGTTTATTTTGTATTTTCTGAGGATTATTGAGTTTTCTAGTATTTTCTGTAAATCAGAAATTAAAAATAAAAATTTAAAACCCTCCTACCCTCCGCCGCCACGTGGACAGCCGGATCGCCTCCACGTCGCCCGCCCATCCCGCCTTCCCCTCCCTCGCGCCACGTGGGCGCCCAGTCGACCACGCCCACCGCCGATCACCACCACCGCTCTCTCTCGCTGCCGCTCGGGCCCGCTGTCGGCGTCTCCCTCACCAGCGCCACCCGGCCCGCCTGTCATCCCGACCTCCGGCCTCTCCTCGCCGCGCCTCCGCCGCCCAACCGCCAGAACCGCCTCCCGGTTCCTCGGCCACCTTTCCCCACCTTCCTCTCCTCACTCCCTCCTTCCGTGCGCCGCCCACCCCGCACCTTCCCCTCTCTCCCACGCCCCCCCTCCTCTCTCTCGGCAACCGCCGCCACCTCCCCACTCCGGCGACAAATAGCCGCCAACTCCCTCCCCCTCGCCCCTATTTAAACCCCTCCCCGGCACCTCCATCCCCTCCTCCCTCTTTTCCCCCACTCTCCTCTCACTCTCGGCCGCTCCACCGCCCCGGCACCGTGCGCCCTTGCCGCCGCCGCCACCTCGACCTCCGGCGAGCAATCGCCGCCGCCTCGGGCCGTGCCGCGCCTCGCCGTCGCCTCCATCACCTTCACCGCGCCGCCGCGAAGCTTCCCCACCCTCGGCCGCCTTTCCCGACGCCGGCGCCACCGCCGCTGCTCCCGAGCCGCCACCTCCTCCTCGTCGCCAAGCACGTCTCCTCCGCCTCCGAAACCCGAGCCACCACCGAGTTCCTCTCCACCCCTCTCCTCCTCCGCCGCCGCCGCCGCCCGTGCGCCGCTGCGTCGCCGCCGCCCTCCCGGGCCGGCCACCCGTCACCGACGTGGCGCCACATGGCGCCACGCCCGCCACCTCGGCGCCACGTCGCGGTCGGCACCCGTGCCACCTCGGTCTCCCGGGCGGTCCATGGACCCGGTCCATAGACCCGGGCCCGCACGTCAGCGCGTCTTACCCTAGCGCTGACGTCAGCATGACGCAATAATTCATTTTTCTTCAGAAAAATAATTCTAAAAATTCAGTTTATTCATTTTCTCTGATTTCAAACTTCCCAAGGCCATAACTTTTTCATCCTAACTCCGATTGAGTCCATTCAAATTTCTAAATTCATCAAAAATTCCAATCTTTACATTTCTGCCATCTTTTCAAATTTTTGAAATTTATTTGATAATTTGAAATTTAAAATTTAAAATTCACATACCCTTTCTCCCTCGTTTGAACTCCGATTCCATTGAAACTTCCTCCTAAATTCATATAAATTTATAAACTTCATTTCAGTAATATTATTATAATATCTGTACTTTTATTTGTATTTATTTGTCCTTTGTGTTCTCGTTTCGCGTAGAATCCGATCCGGTCGAAGAATTGCAGAGCGCAACAAGAGAATCGAGAATTCACCCACGAAGGCAAGTCTCCTTTGACCATCTTGAACCTATGATTGCGAAATGTTTTGAATATTTTAAATTTATTGCATTTGCTATGTTACATAAAATGTTAATTTACATCTTAAGGTATTAGATATCCCAATTATTGTTATGCCCTCGATTGAACTTTGAATACCATGTACCCTTGTAACCCTAGGATCACCTTTGTCTCAATAATGAGATTATTATAAAACTATAGTAAATGTTGTAGCGGTAGTAAAATGCTTAGACATGCTTTATAACCTTTGGTAACCTTGGAATGAGAAATGTTACTTCAATGATCTAGACTTACGGTTATTCGTAATCGAATGGCAAATGGTGTTGCCTCTGTTCATGTGAAATGAATTAAATTGTGAAAATTGTTTTAGACCAGGGCGGATGGTTGGTTTGGATTGGTGCGCTTAGCACGAGATCTTGAAAAGTGTATGTTCCGCCTAGTCAATTAAGGACCGACTCTTGTGTTTGTCGATCGAGCACCACCGCACAACTACATGTCTATATGGGTGCGACCTAGGTGATTAACTACGATAGGCTAGTTTAGATATCACCGGTGGAAAGTGAGTGCCGTGGTTACTTGGTTATTCACGGTGAGGGACGAGTTCTTGTACTCATATGGCGCAAGAGGGGCTTCGTAGGATGGTTTAATCCTTCACGGTGAAACCTCGGTGGTGTTGTCTAGCTAGACTAGAGTAAGGTAAAGGCTTTGTGATGAATTATCTGAGTCTCATGTCAAAGGAAGCATGGTGACTATTAGGATAACTTGTCTCTTGTGGGTAAAGTGTACAACCTCTGCAGTGTAAAACTATTGAATAGCCGTGCCCACAGTTAAGGCGGGCAAGGAATGCTTTCACATGGTAGATCTTTATTTTGGTTTAAAGCAAAGTTTTGGGAATCCGGAGTGGATAGAACTCTGGAAATTGTCCCGTGGTTGGAACCAACGTGGGTGGTTGGAACCCGTAGTATCAAACTTGGTGGTAGAATCCTTGTGATTAAAAATGCCTAATGATTTTAGTTAGAATAATTTCTTGATTAAGCGTCGCCTTGAAAATAGTTATTGGTATTGGAAATAAAATGTCGCTTTGTGCAAAAGAGCCATATAGCCTTCTTTGTTAAACCGTACATCTAATGCATTTTCCCAAGACTTGCGGAGTACTTTATGTACTCACATGCTACACTTAAAATATATCTCAGAGGAGTATGAAGTTCAAGAAGGAGGCTTCGACTACTCTGCGGTTGGATTTGATGAAGGATTTCCAGACGTTTAGGTCGCGCTCCCCAGTCAATTGCCTGTGGCGTATTGATGGGACTTTATCATGTTTAATTTGCTTCCGCTGTGTTTATGTTTAATTGTGAGGTCTAGAAACCTCGTTTGTGTTGTAAGACCTTTGGTCAGTACTCTTTATAATATTGTAATATTCGTCTTTGGCAATGTAATCATCACTGTTTAACTGTGTGCACTAGCTTTGATCTGGGACTAGTGCTGTAATACACAGAGGGTCCGGATTTGGTAATCCGGGGTCCCGACACCAAGGTGATGAGAAAATCAAATAGCTATGAGTAAAGCTATTTGACTATTGCAACATGCTCTTGAGTAAGACCTACAGAGATAGATACCTCCACTAGATGGAGAGAAAGACCTACTTGGTAGGTACCTCCACGAGATGGAGGTAGAGGGTAAACATCGGCAGGTGTTCCCTCCGCTATACCGTTATAAGTTACAGAAGCAAGCATGAGCATGAGCATTGTATTGCACTAAAAGAAATTAATAGGGAAAAGACAATGGTGAAAAATTGAAAAGTGAAATGAGTGTGTTGTTGGTTCTATTATTTTTGTTGTAGGGGTGGCCCCCACCTAAATCCAGCCGCCGTGTTAGAAGGTTGTAAGCCCCAAAATGTGATATGTATAATGACATGAATGCCCCTAAGGGGGTACTTGAGTGCAAGGGTATAGCTGTAAAACACTCCCCATGTAACTATATATATGTAATCCAGGCCATGGGAAACCCTAAGGCATTGCTCACCTAAATCTCCACTACCATACTCTCTCTATGTTTGGTCTGTAGCCACAACAGTTGGCGCCGTCCGTGGGAAGACAAGAGCAAGCCTCAAAATATGAAGAAGGATGGCACCGAAGAAAGCTTCATCGGCGATGGAGAAGAAGAAGAGGGACGTGACGGAGACACACGTCAACACTAGGGCTTCGACGTCGGCGATCGCGAGCACAGACGCTGACAGCGACGTTGCAGCTACGAACGACAATGCTCACGGGGCGGCGATCGACACCACCACTAGCGTGATGGTCAGCACCGGCGGCACCGACCGGGTTGTCGGGAGCGGTAACACCGATGCCCATGTTGGCATGGCCACATGGATATTGTCCCCGCACGCACTCTCTGGAGTATAAAAAGACGCGTAGATGTTGTCCCGTCGCACTCTCGGTAGTAAAAAAGAGGCGAGATGTTGTCCCTATCGCATTCTACGGGTATAAAAAGATGCGTAGATGTTGTCCCTATGCGTACTCCCGGAGTATAAATAAGATGCGTAGATGTTGTCCCTACGTGTACTCTCTGGAGTATAGGGGTGTTCTTTTGGGTCGACTTATGGCTTTTGGTGAAATTTTGAATTTTGACCGCTTACTGCAGATTACGGAGAGATAGATATTCATTTGCGATTTTGGCTGGTACGGATGTTAAGCTTTTAACGTGTACTACGTTTAACTTGTAGACTCCATCTTGAAAAATACTGCTTAAAAGTTAGGTCTTGTCAGGCTTCCAAAAGCCGATCGCTTGTGGCCCGAAGAACGAGGCCCATAAAAGAAGCGTGGATGTTGTCCCCGCACGCACTCTACGGAGTATAAATAAGACATAGCGGAGGTATGCCTCCGCGCGCACTCTACGGAGTATAAATAAGACACTCCAAGGTAGGTAAAATTCTAAAAAATGTATACAATGATCTGCACTATGTCAGGAGCCTCCACAAAAATTTTTAGAATCTATGGAGCTCATCTGGTGCATTTAAAAGTTTTACAATGCTTTCAACCAATCAAACCCACTTTAATCACATAACCTTTTCCGTTTTTTCCATTGTGAAGGCGTAATCCTTAATAACTCGCTTCATCTCTATCACTTAAGTCCCTGATGCTGATGAGTGGGACCGGACCCCACCCATCATGCCACCTTACTTCCACTCGCAGGCGAGCCGGGCCTAGTGGCAGACATCGTCTTCCACCTCCGTGTGCTATGCCTTCTGTGCCATGGCCACGTTAACGACGCTAGTTTTTGACGTTGTGCCCATGGTTTCCCTGCTCACCTTCGACCGGCCGTTCCGATGCCTCTCCAATGTCGCCAATCCCCTTGGTAGTCTCCTCGTAACCCCTAGATGCTCATGCGCTAGTTGGATTTGAAAATGCACCATCTCGACGGGTAGGGGATGGAGCGCTCGCGCGTCTGCCGCCTGACGCCCGCCTCCGCGCCCCCACCTCGAAGGGTATGGGACGGAGTGCTCACGCGTCTAACTTCACCTAGGTGCCAGCTCTGCTGCCACCACCTCGAGGGTTAAGGGACGGAGCACTCACGCGTCTACTTCCCTTAGACGCCAGCTCCGCTGCCACCACCTCGAAGGGTAGGGGATGGAGCGCTCGCGTGTCTACATCGCCAAGGCGCCAGCTCCACTGCCACCACCTCGAGGGGTAGGGGACGGAGCGCTTGCGTGCCTACTTCGCCTAAGCACCAGCTCCACTGACACCACCTCGAAAGGTCGGGGCCAGAGCACTCGCGCATCTAACTTTGCCTAGGTGCCGCTCACGCCACCACCTCGAGGGTAGGGGACCGGGCGCCGCTGCGTCTAACCGCCTGGCGCCCGACTCATTGCCGCCACCTCAAAGGGTAGGGGACGATGCCCGACTATGTGAGTCGGTGGAGGGCAGACGCAATCGTGAAAAGTGACGGGGCATATACTCCAAACCGACCATTTACATATGTATGTATGCATATATATATATATATATATATATATATATATATATATATATATATATATATATATATATATATATATATATATATATATATATATATATATATATATATTTACAAGGGTGTCAGGCGGTTAACACCCCAAAGACCTAAGGTACAAGCATCCTAGAGCGCCCAGGATCGCTACTCGCTAGGCTCCACCTTGATGTACTGCCGCACCAGAGCCTCGCTCGTTGAAGCTCGAGCCGCCCAAAAGTCCAGCGAATCCTCGGCCCACCGCTAGTGCCAAAGGTGCCGTCGGGTCAAGAGGTCGAGGCTAGCAGCCCCTATTAAGCGGCTACCGAGCGCTTGATGCATGCCAGTCGTAACAATGACAACAATTTTCACTTTATTCATAAACAAAAAGGGGGGTGCGCACATTGCAACGCACACCTATACATTAGAACCCCGACATCACACCTGTGAGTCCGCGCCATGCCTAGCGCCGGCGGCACCACCTTCGTCGCGCCGCAGGACTTCATCAAGCCACTGGCTGAAGTTCCCCTCACCGTGCATGGTACGTCATAGCTCTACCTTCGCTGTGGCTTCCCCGACTTAGTCCCAGATGTGTTCATGGAAAACCCAGACTGCAGGGCGAACGGCGCGTGCGGCGCCTGACATTACCCCGGCCCCTACTGGCATCTCTAGCCATGGGTCCGCCAACCCATCAACGTGTTGGCAGCCTCGGTGTCAGAGTAGCGCTAAGGCTAGGCGCAAAGTCACGAAGGAGCAGTGGTTGCAAAACGACTTCGTGGCGTTAAGAGCGAGGTTGGAGGCCTCCCCGATCCGACGAAGCGTCCGCAACAACTCTTTGGCGACAAGGTCCGTGAGGGTGCCTTCCAGAGCCAGCATGGCGTCCCACGCCGCCACCGAGGCATCGCCCAGAGTCGGGTCTCGCTCCCCAAGAGACGTCGTAAGGCGGCCTTTCTCCTTCTCCAACACAGCGAGTTGCTGGAGCAAGCCGTCACGCTCCTAGGCAGCCGCCCACCGCGCCACCTCACTGGCCGCTTGCCACGCTACCGCTGCGAGTGCCTCGCCATCCAAAACCGCCTTCGCACACGCAGCCTCCAAGAGTCGGATGCGGTCGTCCTTGGCGGAGGACCTCCTCGGCGTGGAGGGCCCTTCGACGGTAGCAAGGCCGCCTCTAGCGCACCCCCCGAAGATTGTCCGTGCCCAGGAGACCGGGCCACTGCCAATGCTAAAGCATAGTGGTTAGAACCCTACCGAAGCACCGTAGAATTGTACGAAGGGAATCTAGCTTACCTTCAGCATCAACTGGTGCCCCCGGGAGAGACCAGCTCCCGGGCGGGGGCCTCGTGCCGAATCGACTCCCACGTGCTCCCGACCCCAGTCCTCCACCACGGAGGAAACGGTAGGGATACCGTGCCGGGGCCTCTATGTCGGTGATTCCACAGTGCTCCGACCACAGCGCCACAAGTGAACCCCTTCTCCGGATGCGGGGCGCGTGTGCACGGCCGCTTCACTTTGGAGACCGGGGCAAGGACTCCTCCACCTCGGCAGCCAGCGTAGGAGGTGGCACTCCGCTCTCCTGGCTGTCCACGTCGCACCCTTGGTTCACCGCGTTGTCCAAGGACACTTCGCTTGGAACATCCTCCGTACCTGCTTCAAAGTCCGAATCGGCATACTCCGCCGAAAGATCACCCCAGCAGAGTCGACAGGGAGGCGGCCACGCACTGTATGGCCGTGGACGATTGAGCCCTCCGTCGAGATGGCAGTCCTTTTTCCTTGCCGTCATCGTCACGGCGGTGAGGCTAGCTTGGGGCCGGAGTGGCACGCTCTGGCACGAGAATGCCTGCACTCGCGCACGGCTTATCCGCCTAACCGCCACCGCAGTTGCAGCATCACGCAGGCTATGCTCCTTGGCTGCATACGGTCCAAAGAACACGGCCACTGCACTCTCCGCGTCCCCAGCAGAATACGAGGGTTGGCGGGCCTCGGCAGCGAGGACACCGACGGGCAGACGTTTTCACGCCGAAGGCCCCCAGGTGTGAGGCGCCACCCATCACCAAGTGGTGCCACACCATACATAATGAACTCGTCGGCGAGGTCACGCATGTTGAAGCGGGCGATGGTCCCTACAAGCCTCCGCGCCCTCCGCCTGTCCTTGTCATCGATCAGCGCGCCTGGCAGGGAAAATCTTCCCGCACTACGATCTTATGACGAAGTTGACGTTGCCGAAGTTGAAAAACGTCCCCCTCTCAGCCTCTTCGACTGGCACCATGCGTCGTGGAGGAACGCAAATAGCGAGGCGCTAGGAAAGCACCCCTTCACGCGCAGCGCCCAGCTGTAGACAGCAAGGCGGGCTATCGCGTTCAGAGTCAACTGCGCCAGCTCTAGCCCTAAGGTTCGCAAAACAACACCAACAAGCATAGCCGCCGAGATGTGAAGCCCGACTTCAAAATAGGCAACAAAGACGACCGTGAGAGACCATGTGGAGGTCATCCCGTTTTGAATGATGAGTAATTGACATCGGTTTAGTAAAGTCGAGTTTGAGTCGGTTGGTTCGGACCTTGACGTTGCGTGGTGTAACGGGCTCGGTCGGACTTTGGTCAAACTTAGTCGTATGAGTTAGGATGTATATTCCATTGTTGCGACAGGTTTGATCTTGCTAATGCTATTTGCGCGTTCATGTATCGAGCGGTGCTATGTGACGTGTTTTCTTGTCTCGTGTGCGCAGGACGTCGAGGCGAGTCGTGGCGAGACACGGTGGACCGGACTAGGCGCAGGTGGCGCTGAGGTCAGAACGGTCGTGATGTGTCGAAGACGACGTGGACTCGAGGTGGTTGCGAGACGTGCGAGACAAGGAGCGCGGAAGCTTCCCGGAAGGTGCACGAGGGGTGAAATGGTCATTTCGCGAGGCTGCATAAGTGGGAGCGGGCTCCGTTAGGGTTTAGCCGGTGTAACGGGTTGGAGACCCGTTAGCCAAGGGCTATAAATAGGTGTTGAGGGCTGCATACCCCTTTGATGATCACAAGGGTTTTAGTGTTCATTCATCACTTTGTGTGTGTGTGTTCCTCCCAAGAAGCATGTGAGGCTCTTGGTGTTCTTGAGGATGGAGTTGGAGAGGATGGATTGATAGTCTTGTAATCTTTCTTCTTGTTCTATTGCTCTTTGTAATTTGTGTGGAGGAATGAAAATCTGAAGGTTCTTCTCTTTTTTACGGTTTGGAGACAGAGGTCTCTCGTATTGCTTTTCTCGGTGAAATGATGTTCGGCTTTGAGTGTTCACCTCCTGAGTTGTTACCCTGCTGTGACTAAGAATTCCATGGACAAAAGACTTGAGGCTCACAAGTTTTTTGGATTTGGGTCTCTTTAGGTGTTCATGTCTCAGAAGTTTCGTTTCTCTGCTTGGTAACTAAGTTTTTGTTGGTGATATGCCCTAGAGGCAACATGGAGATGTTGAATATATCACATACTATGTTTATGATACATTGCTTTGTTCCTTGAAATAGACATTATCATTATTGATCAATGAGTATGTGACTTATTCATGAGACTCTTAATGCCAAAATGTTGCTATTTCTAAATGATCCCTGATTATATTTCATATGAGGAACAAATATGATTCAAAGATCGACATATGTATTGATTGATGATCATGTCTCATGGATCATGGTATGGAGATACCAAATCAATAATATGGACATGTGTTAGTGAACATATGTTGATAGACCCGCCATGAGACACCGCAGAGATTCCATGTGTCATCGCTGGTCTCAAGTAGTGTTTATGTGGAATCCTTAGACTTGAGATCATCATGGTTCCCAAAGATGCGTAGTAGCTACTTTGGGACTACTAAACACTATTCCGTGAATCGGGTAGTCATAAAAGTAGTCTTTGGGTTTGCCATGAAACATGTAGTGGGATGTGAATGATCAAGATAGAATTTGCCCCTCCTTATGGGAGAGATATCTACGGGCCCCTCGATGTAATGGATTATGAAAGTGCATGGCCATGCCAAGGTGATTGAGGAGTCAATCACAAGTTTATAATCCATCACGGAATCGAGAGAGTGATTGAGCTATTAAGAGGATGACACGTGTCTCGCCTTGAGCTTAATCTATATCGTGAGGCAAAGGATTAGTACATGAGAACATTACGTGTTCACCGATATGATCTTTACGTATACTTTGGGGTTAATATGTCTTACTAGAGGCCGCTATTAACACGGTGACCGGAAAGGTGTTTACGGTCGCGACCAAGTATCGTGAACCTACAGGTCGCACACTTAACGGGTTGGAACACTAATTCAATGTGATTGGGATATGGGCTCAATCGGATAGAGATCCGGATAGACTCTATTGGGCCTCGGTCCACGAGGCCCAAGTGAGGAGGTCTATATATGGAGGCGAGGGCTGAGGGAACGCACCGATAATCCCGAGCTAATCCGTAGCCGCCACCTCGAGCCAAACCCTAGCCGCTCGCGAGTCTTTGGTACACTCGCGATCGGCGTTCCAACCGGACGTGTGGATACCGGTGGAGGCGCGCTCGTTGCGGCGTTGATCGGCATCAACAACCTCTGATTGGATCCGCTCGTGGTGTGGTTGATCGCGTGGAGGAGACGATCGGTTCGGGACGATCGACTACTTCCACTACTACTCGACGCTGTGGTTGGATCGGCTTCTCAACTCTTCTTCATTGCCGCTGGCGTCTAGTGGTAACGATCTATGATCCTTCCTTAAGCATGATGTTCTTGTGTGCGGTGAAAAATTTTGTTTTCGCTATCGTAGCCTACTCGCGATCCAAAGAGTGGTATCGAGCCATCTTGCTTAGTTTGCGATCCGGATCGATGCATATGTTGATATGCGGTTGTAATAGATTGGATCTATTACGGACTAGATCAATCGGTCATAAGGGGTTGGAATATGTATGAGTTGATAGCATCATGTGGCCAAAAAGATTAGTTCGTGCTCCTTCTTTGATGTACACGCGACTTGCCCCTACCGGCTGGTAACACCATCAGCACGCTCCTTAGCATCATTATGAACTCTCTCACTAGTAGGCAAAGGTAAAATATCAATAGGGGCACGAGGATTGAATCCATACACTACCGAAAAGGACTTACCTTGGTGGTGGAATGTTCCGCTCGATTATATGCGAACTCAACATGCGGCAAGCACTCTTCCCATAGCTTCATATTGTTCTTCAAAATAGCTCTCAACATGGTAGACAATGTGCGTTCACCACCTCGGTTTGGCCATCGGTTTGTGGGTGACATGTGGTAGAGAACAACAACTTTGTACCCAACTTGTTCCATAGAGTATGCCAAAAGTGACTCAAGAACTTGGCATCACGATCTGAAACAATAGTAGAAGGCATACCATGTAGACGAACTATCTCTTTGAAAAGAGGTCAAGAATATGAACGGCATCATCGGTTTTATGACATGGGATAAAGTGAGCCATCTTAGAAAAACGATCTACAACAACAAAAATGCTATCCCTCCCCCTCTTAGTCCTGGGCAACCCTAAAACAAAGTCCATAGAAATATCTGCCCACGGAATAGAAGGAACAGGGAGTGGCATATATAAACCATGTGGATTCAAGCGAGACTTAGCTTTTTGACATGTAGTGCAGCGAGCCACAAACCGCTCAACATCTCGCCTCATCTTTGGCCAAAAGAAATGTGTGGTCGAACGTCCTCCGCCTTCTTAGCACCAAAATGACCCATCAAACCGCCTCCATGCGCCTCCCGCAACAACAAAAGACGAACGGATCCAACTGGAATGCATAGGCGGTTAGCTCTAAACAAAACCCATCATTGATCACGAATTTATTCCATGCTTGACCCTCTTTACAATGCAACAACACATCCTTAAAATCAGCATCAAAAGCATATTGTTCTTTAATAGTTTCAAGACCAAAATGCGACAATCAAGTTGAGACAACATGGTATAGCGTCGAGACAAAGCATCGAAGAATCACATTATCCTTCCCTTTCTTGTGTTTAATGACATAAGGAAAAGATTCAATAATTCAACCCACTTAGCATGTCTACGATTCAAATTGGTTTGACTACGAATATGCTTAAGTGATTCATGATCGGAATGAATGATAGATTCTTTAGGCCATAAATAGTGTTGCCACGCCTCTAAAGAACGAACAAGAGCATACAATTCTTTATCATCTTGAGGACCGAAATGGCAACAGAGGGGGGGTGAATGGTGCCTTAAAAATTCTCCCAAAAATTCAACCCTATCTTTCTCCAGTAGCTAAAGAGCTGTGAAGAAGAAGATTGGTTGTTCACTGGAAAACTCAGAGAGAACAGAGGAATCTTTAGTTTAAGACCGAGAGGAAAAGAGTCAAAAGACTGTGGTCGAAATCTAGGAGAGAAACGAACAGTCGCTGGGAAATCAAACCGTGGTCTAAAGCTATCGGCAGAGAGTATCGGCAGAGTCTCTCCGCAGTGGTCGTGAAGACCAGAGAGTAATCGCCCATGGTTGAAACCAGCTGATCGAACAGCCGCTGTGATCGATATCGAGATTGCGCTTGTCGACCCGTTCGACAAAGGATGACAGCGGCGACCAACAAAGTATGACCAACAAAGGAAGCGGCAGCGATCGAAGATGAGTCTGTCGAACCGTCGTGGCCGTAAGCCAATGGGGATGGTCGACGATCAACGTGGTTGAAGACCCACTCGCACCTATAGCCGATTGCGGTCGCAGACACCTCATGTGACCGTGGGGCACACGACTCACGAGATCTCGACCATCAAGCACTCGGAAACCAAAGGCAAAAGAAAGTAGATGATCTATATCTTGACCGGTCGAACCAACCAACAAATGACAAATAAGTCGAACGTCGTGATTGGACCAATCGGCGAGCGGTGCTTGGAAGCAAATAGAACGTGGTCGATACTTGATCGGAAAAAGACGAGCAAACGAGAAGTACTACTTTGTCTGAGCGACGACCACGGAGCAAACGAACAACGAAACTGATTTCACCACTAAGGAAGTGTTCGATCAGGTTGAGAAACTTGAGATAAACAAACCGAAACTTGTATTCTCAAGTCGACTTCCTTCGATCGATCTCCTCAAGGCGGTCGAAGCTAAAGAAGACGCAAAGTCTAAATACTGCAAACCGAAAGCAGAGAACCGGAGGCGCATGACCGAGACACGAAATTTCTCCGATTCGACCTTGCTCTCTGGAATGAATCGCCAAATTGCCTTGAGCCGATTCTCTGCTCGAGCAAATCAAATACAAGCCAACTCTCAAAGGAAATACGTATGGAACTAAAATGAAGAGATGGCAAATAAATCAATGAAAACATCTCAAGAACAGCCTCTCAACCCAGATCACAAACACAGACCCATCTCATAGATAAACTCTAACAAGTACAGAGAGATGAGTCCTCTCAAATCATAACACGGGAGGTTTTTGCAACCACTCCCCCTGGGAGGACAAGCTCTAGCCCTAGAGCTACACACACAGATACACTCCCAAGGGAGGGAGAGGCGGCTGCCTCCACGGCCTAGCCGACCAACTCACTATAACTCCTGCCTCCCCTCTCCCTTTTATAGCCTCACATCCGAGACTAACCCTAATGGATCCATCCATTAGTCCACACTGGGATAACCCGAAACCCCACCTAACACCGGTTTTATCACTCACTTTGCCCGCTAACTCAAATGCTTTGCCTCGCTATCCTAACTGACCGCACTTTGCCCGTTAGCGCCAATGAATCCACTTCTTTTCTCGTGTGCTTTACCGAGGGACAGCCTTTGCGCTTTGGCATTTCTCCAAAATGCCCTCCCACCGCCTTCCCTGTCCACGCTTGCAACCACCTCGCAAGACTAGGTCTCCTTCGCTTCCCGGTCGCTCGGGACCCCAACACCACCGTGTCTCGTCCCGACCATCCTAGCCTCACTGCACCTATCTCCGACCGGCCGCATCGACTCCCTTCCTCATCGCCCACCTTGAGCTCCGCCTTCTTTGGCTTCACCCACTGCTCGACCTCAACATCTCCCATGTCTAGTCCCGACCATTCCAAGCCTCACCAAGACTTGTCTCCAAGATCATCTCGTCACCGACTCCGTAGTCTAGTCTCGATCCGCTTGTCGCACACCGACCGCATCTCGCATCTCGACCGTCTCGACCTCCGACTCCTCCCCGAGCCTAGTCCCGATCCACCTCGCCGCCTGTCGTGTCCACCTTCGCAGCTCAGCCCTGCCTCGCCTCCCGGCTCACAACCACCTCACCACCTCGATCATCTTCTGCGTCTCCGACCGTCGGACCTCAACACCTCCCGTGTCTAGTCCCTGTCCTCCCACGCCTCACCATGAAATAGCTCAAGTCCCGCAGCCACACGCATAAGCAAACCATCACATAGCACCGCACAATACACACGCACCATCACTCGGCACAAGTATCACAAGACAACACCGGTCAGAAATCCCTCGACCACCCGAACACTCAATTATGAAGTGGTCAAGTCCTAGAAGACTTCTCAACAACCTTCGACCACACGGCATGTGTCACGATCATCTCAAAGCTCGTTACGACCATGCGCACACAAGCTACGACCATCACTAGCCGCTATGACTTTATCGCACAAAGTCTAGACCTCATACGAGCACTCGTTGCACCAACCGAGACACTCGAGCCCAACAGAAAATAGATTGCAACAAGACCGTCAAAATGATGAACCAATAAGTCCACAAGGTCCACAACATCACCGTAAACCCAACCGACCGATTCCCATCATAATCGGACACCATATGTGCCCACACGACCGGTTTAATGAGCTCCATCGACCACGGTCGACATCCGCTAACGTGGTCGAAACAATGAGCGCCCAACGTGATCGAACGCCCGATCTCCCAACGTGGTCGAAGACCCACGCGCCACAACGTGGTCGAAACGCCAGCGCCCAACGTGGTCGACGCCCCCAAGCGCCAACGTGGTCGTAAACCCCGCGCCGACCACCGATCACGACCAACGCGGTCGAAACTTCACAACGTGGTCGTAGATGCCCCTAGAGACCTCCGACCACGGTTATTTTCGCTGAGTAAGATACCGCGTGGTCCTACGCAGTCCGACCGACTTCCGATCACGTCCAAATTCACCGAGGATGCTGCAACGTGGTCGTAACTGGCCCTGGTGGCCTCCGACCACGCCAACGTGTCGAGACTCCACAACGTGGTCGCACGCTACTCGACCGGTTCTTGATTTCGCCAACGTGGTCGTATACCCTTCCGATCACGACCAACGTGGTCGCATAACACTCGAAGGGTTTCACCACCACCAAACGTGGTCGTAAATGGCCGGGTGACCTTCGATCATGGCCAAATATTCCGAGGGCTCCGCAACGTGGTCGCACTCCACCCGAGACTTTCGACCACGGCTAAACTTGTCGAGAAGGCCACAACGTGATCGTAGATCTCCACAGCGTGGTCGTATAGCCTTCCGACCACTCGTTCAATGCCTCACTCGGTTTCAACTAAGGACAACGTAGTCGTAAGCAGTCTGCTGACAATTGTTAAGGCTTACGACTTTGCAGAGTCAGCTCAAACCTCAAAAACCAAACTCAATCTTTCTAGATCAAGAGTCAATTACTCATCACAACCATGGGGTGACCTCCACATGGTCTCACAATCTCCCCCTTGATGAGTATATTGACAAACACGAAAAAGCATGAGGAAGAGTTAGTTTTGAACGTAAGAAAGGATGGAGATGCAAAAGCCACACATGGTCTAGAAGAATGAAGAAGTGACTCAAGACCATGTTGACACGTAATGAAATGGAGCGAGCAGAGAAAGATCAAAATTTATACGAAACTCCAAATCACACGTAAAGTACAATCTTGCTCATGGTCCAAGAAGCACATGACCATTGTCATAGCAAGATGACCAAGCATTCTCCCCCTTAATGCCTTTTATCCTTCTCCCATCCCTTGATGCATTCTCCCATTTTAATGCCTTTGCACCCTTAAAGCCTTTTTCTATCCTTCTCCCCTTTTGGCAATAAAGTCATCAAGATGCAAGGAAGAAACATAGAGCATGAATGAAATGGGTGACTACAATTAATTCATTTTAAGCAAAGGGAGCCATGAAATTATCGAAAGTGACTTCACGTAAAATTATATCAAGCCATAAAGGTGACAATGCTATCTAGATCATAACAAACTATGTATTGCCAAGCTCAAGCCAAATAAGTTATGATCTTTAAATTAAATGGTTTGATTAGCATGTCGAGTCACCAAGATTATAGTCTAGAAGAAGGTATCCAAACGTGAGTCAAGCCATATCAATATTCTAAGTGGAACCACGAAGCTATAGTTGAGTCAATTTTAGAGTGCTATAAGTTCAAAAATGAGACACTTTGTTCAAGCACTAGATATCACAAGTAATTCACTACTTGTAGTACTTTGGATACCACTTGTAGAATACTTGTAGTGAGCAAAATTAGCACAATTGGCTTTTATCGAAAATTCATGGTTGGTTTCAACCATTTTCACAAGAATTTTTGTTTTCATAGCCATGTGCTAGATCTCAAGCCTTATGCGATCACTCCAAGCAATAAGCTTAAAGAGGTGATCTTGGTCATCCAAAACTCCCCGAGTTCATGCCGAGTGCAATGGCAAGCCGCCTCATGAGAAAGAATTGGTGAGATCGCTTTTTCGCACAAAGAGATCTTTTGCATTTACTTGAATTAGTTCATGAACAAAGAGTTAAGACTTAACTCATGCATCACTAATGAACTAACTTAGCTCAATCTAAATCTCAAAAACAGATTCAAGGCTCAACTTAGCCTATTCGACATGGCTCGAATCAAAAGAGGATCACTAAAGCCGACTATTCACAAGATTGAACAAGACATGATTTGATTCAAGTTGTTCACATTTAATTAAGCTAGTATGGCAAGAGCTACAACACATAGAAGGGCATGATAAATCAAGCTATCACAAGACATGGCAAGATATAAATCATGATATCATGTCACATAAAGATAATATTCGTGGCTCCAAGATCAGACAGTATTCATGTGAATGTGACGACTATTGAACAAAAGAATGCACATGAGATGAACTCCCCCTGAAACATAGCCCGAATAGACAGAAAGGATCCAACTCCCCCTAGAGAAGGCAAAAAGAGAAGAACCAAGAAATTTGGCACAAAATCCAGAAAGAGAAGGTTCTAGCTCAAGGAGGTGATTCCCAAACACATCCTATCCTCATGGTCTCTAGTCTATAACCTCATACCACGGGCAAAAGCACACTATGTCAATGCAAAAGACTCTAGTGGCCAAGAAAAGTCCAATCTAGGAGAAGAGAATCCTAGAGAACCAAAGCCCAAACTAGGTAGTAAATAATCCTAGAGAACCATTTGGATGAGAAGTGTGATCGAGACAGTATCACCTAGAGTCGGTTCCTGTCTAACCAATCGGACTCTTCCTCCCATTAGAACAGATAAACAGAGCAAAGCCAAGTAGAGGGAAGCAAAACACTAAAGATCACAGGAGAGCAAACCTTGGTTACAGTTGCTCGGGAGGTTGTTGTAGTGGTCGAGGTCGAATATGTGTCCAGGACGAGGTCGTAGATGAGTCCATGGTCGCAGATGAATCCAAATTGAGTCCGCACTATAGTCGAGATGATTCCGGGTCGCGATTGATCCCGGTCTCAGACCGTGGTCGAATCCGCTCATGGTCGTGTATGGGTTCAGCGAGAGTCCATACTGTGGTCGAGAAACTACTGGCGTGGTCATAAAGACCGTGGAGCGGTCAGAACAATTGTACCACTCTCCCCTCATTCATAACCTGCGGATAAAACATAGGGGAACAGCTGGTGTCCTAGTACTGGGGTAAATAATACACAGGCATGGATCCAGTACTGAGACAAATGACCACAATCGGTAGCATTACAAATGTATGAGAACACGCACCGCCACAAGCTCAATCTAGCCCTCATCAAAAGCATCTAGAACAAAGAAGCCTAGAGCCACCCAATACTAGAAGAAGCTTGTGACCTAACCACAAATCTCATGATATCTAAGCATAAGCACGGACTAATGCTACCAAGATGTCATACAATTTATTTCATGCCATAACAGAGAATAAGATCAAAGTATACAAGCATCACAATGAATCACAACCATACACATAGCGTATGACAGAACAAATACGTAGCATATGCTAGCATGGATAAAAGCATGTTTACTAGAAAAGATACAAAGGCATGAATAAACGCACCATCATGACACAAAGAAACTATCCAAGATATACTCAAGCTCATATCGTCCATACATATGCATACATCATGTAGACATACAACATGGCAAATCAACATCATGAAAAGTATGCTAACATGTATAAATAATGATGAATGAACATAAGGAGCAAGATGTGAACCATGATAGATACTACAGAGCACAAGGTCATGATGATACTTGACTTCTAATGCACACATTCTACTTAGCTCATGAAGTCAAGTCAAAGCTTAAGCATGTAACAAATACAACAAGGTACATGGATACTTAAGCAAGATACACATAAAGGCATGACATGAAAGCATTGAGAGAAAACATGCCAAGATGGTACAAGTGAGCACATGAACAAGAACAACATGCCAATATGGTCAAACATGAGTATAAGGGCATGAAGGTATAGAGTAGCTCACAAAGTAGGTGGAGACGCCAAACGTGAAGGTACATGCCTCTTGGAGGCCATGAAGTGGAGAACCAACAAATGTTCTAGTCACATGATCAAAGAAAAGACTAGAACTCAATCATTCACATGTTCTCCAACCGGCGTCTGGATACCTACAAATGACAAGAACAAAGTGCCCAAGTCTTGGATCCCAAGTGGTTAGAAAGCAGATGCTTGAACCCAAGACTTGACACACGCCACCAAAAAAAAAAAAGAGTGGTCGTTACGCATCACGACTACGGCCGAGAAGAAATGAGCGTGGTCGTAGCACGAGAGGCGTAGTTTTGAATGACTACAGCCGAGAGATGTGATCGTTGGTCATTACAACCACGACTGGGAATTGCAGGTGTGGTCGTAAGTCAGTTATGACCACGGCAATCGAGCAGCAGCGTGCTCAGAACCAGCAGTCGTGATCGTAGGGACTTTCGACCACGGTAACAAGCGGAAGTGTCCGCCAGCAGACATGGTCGTATGCAGCTACGACTATGTCGAGAAGCCGAAGTTGTGGTCGTAAGGCATTACGACTATAACGACGACACAACAGAGGAACTCGCTTTACTACACTCTAGTAAGCTCATACTCCTCACACAAGTGCGTTGAGTCAAAGTTTTAATTTCTCATTTGCAGATTTTAACATTCAAGTAGAGAAATTAAATTTTCACCGCCTCTGGAGAAAGACTCACAACCTACACATGAGAAATGAGATTTCAACCTAGCAAGAACAATCTAGCAATTTATAATCTAGGCACCTCACAATATCCCGAAGAGCAAGTATATTCATCTTGGACAAGGCCAAGGTCATAATAAGTTTTTACCTTGCTCATGATAAGTCGAAGCTCGTCCTTATCATTATCATCCGTGTGTTCTCCAAGGCTTTCTCCTTCCTGCCACTTGATTAAGCAAAGGACAAGAATGTACCACAAAGCTCACACTTGTGGTTTCTTGCAAATCAAATCATCCTCTAGCCGAAATCAAGCCTCTTGTCTCAAAGGACATCATTGGCAAAACACCCCAATAAGATTCAAAGGAAAGTTTACAAGATTCCCTACTAGTTGCCAAGCTCCGGATCGGTTAAGATCGACACATGAGCCAACCTTGCTCGATACCAATTGTAGGACCGAAATGGCAACAGAGGGGGTGAATGGTGCCTTAAAAATTCTCCCAAAATTCAACCCTATCTTTCTCCAAGAGCTAAAGAGATGTGAAGAAGAAGATTGGTTGTTCACTGGAAAACTCAGAGAGAACAGAGGAATCTTTAGTTTAAGACCGAGAGGAAAAGAGTCAAAAGACTGTGGTCGAAATCTAGGAGAGAAACGAACAGTCGCTGGGAAATCAAACCGTGGTCTAAAGCTATCGGCAGAGAGTATCGCAGAGTCTCTCCGCAGCGGTCGTGAAGACCGAGAGTAATCGCCATGGTTGAAACCAACTGATCGAATACCGCCGTGATCGATATCGAGATTGCGCTTGTCGACCCGCTCGACAAAGGATGACAACGCGACCAACAAAGTATGACCAACGGTGGAAGCGGCAGCGATCGAAAGATGAGTCCGGTCGGAACCGCCGTGGCCGTAAGCCAATGGGGATGGTCGACGATCAACGTGGTTGAAGACCGACTCGCACCTATAGCCGATTGCGGTCGCAGACACCTCATGTGACCGTGGGGCACACGACTACGAGATCTCGACCATCAAGCACTCGGAAACCAAAGGCAAAAGAAAGTAGATGATCTATATCTTGATCGGTCGAACCAACCGACAATGACAAATAAGTCGAACGTCGTGATTGGACCAACCGGCGAGCAAAGGCTTGGAAGCAAATAGAACGTGGTCGATACTTGATCGGAAAAAGACGAGCAAACAAGTAGTACTACTTTTGTCTGAGCGACGACCACGGAGCAAATAACAACGAAACTGATTTCACCACTAAGGAAGTGTTCGACCAGTTGAGAAACTTGAGATAAACAAACCGAAACTTGTATTCTCAAGTCGACTTCCTTCGACCGATCTCCTCAAGGCGATCGAAGCTAAAGAAGACGCAAAGTCTAAATACGGCAAAACCGAAAGCGAGAACCGGAGGCGCATGACCGAGAGACACGAAATTTCTCCGATTCGACCTTGTTTCGGAATGAATCGCCAAATTGCCTTGAGCCGATTCTCTGCTCGAGCAAATCAAATACAAGCCAACTCTCAAAGGAAATACGTAGGAACTAAAATGAAGAGATGGCAATAAATCAATGAAAACATCTCAAGAACACCTCTCAACCCAGATCACAAACATGCACCCATCTCATAGATAAACTCTAACAAGTACAGAGAGATGAGTCCTCTCAAATCATAACACGGAGGTTTTTGCAACCACTCCCACAGGAGGACAAGCTCTAGCCCTAGAGCTACACACACACAGATACACTCCCAAGGGAGGGAGGCGGGCGCCTCCACGGCCTAGCCGACCAACTCACTATAACTCCCGCCTCCCTCTCCCTTTTATAGCCTCACATCCGAGACTAACCCTAATGGATCCATCCATTAGTCCACACTGGGATAACCCAGAAACCCCACCTAACACCGGTTTTATCACTCACTTTGCCCGCTAACTCAAATGCTTTGCCTCGCTATCCTAACTGCACCAAGACTTTGCCCGTTAGCGCCAACAATCCACTTCTTTTCTCGTGTGCTTTACCGGAGGGACAGCTTCCTTTGCGCTTTGGCATTTCTCCAAATGCCCTCCCACCGCCTTCCGTCCACGCCAACCACCTCGCAAGACTAGGTCTCCTTCGGCTTCCCCGGCCGCTCGGACCCCAACACCACCGTGTCTCGTCCCGACCATCCTAGCCTCACTGCACCTATCTCCGACCGGCCGCATCGCCCTGGTTCCTCATCGCCCACCTTGAGCTCCAGCCTTCTTTGGCTTCACCCACTGCTCGACCTCAACATCTCCCATGTCTAGTCCCGACCATTCCAAGCCTCACCAAGACTTGTCTCCAAGATCATCGGTCCCTCGACTCCTCCGTAGTCTAGTCTCGATCCGCTTGTCGCACACGACCGCACCCGACATCGACCGTCTGACCTCCGACTCTCCCCGAGCCTAGTCCCGATCCACCTCGCCGCTGCCCGTCGTGTCCACCTTCGGCTCCAGCCCTGCCTCGCCTCCCGGCCACAACCACCTCACCACCTCGATCATCTTCTGCGTCTCCGACCGCTCGACCTCAACACCTCCCGTGTCTAGTCCCGGTCCTCCCACGCTCACCATGAAATAGTTCAAGTCCCGCAGCCACACGCATAAGCAAACCATCACATAGCACCGCACAATACACATGCACCATCACTCGACAAGTATCACAAAGACAACACCGGTCGTGAAATCCCTACGACCACCCGAACACTCAATTATGAAGTGGTCAAGTCCTAGAAGACTTCTCAACAACCTTCGACCACACAAAGATGTCCGTCACGATCATCTCAAAGCTCGTTACGACCATGCGCATACAAGCTACGACCATCACTAGCCGCTATGACTTTATCGCACAAAGTCTAGACCTCATACGAGCACTCGTTGCACCAACCGTAGACACTCGAGCCCAACAAAAATAGATTGCAACAAGACCGTCAAAATGATGAACCAATAAGTCCACAAGGTCCACAACATCACCGTAAACCCAACCGACCGATTCCCATCATAATCGGACACCATATGTGCCCACACGACCGGTTTAATGAGCTCCATCGACCACGGTCGACATCCGCTAACGTGGTCGAAACAATGAGCGCCCAACGTGATCGAACGCCCGATCTCCCAACGTGGTCGAAGACCCACGCCACAACGTGGTCGAAACGCCAGCGCCCAACGTGGTCGACGCTCCCAAGCGCCAACGTGGTCGTAAACCCGGCGCCGACCACCGATCACGACCAACGCGGTCGAAACTTCACAACGTGGTCGTAGATGCCCTAGAGACCTCCGACCACGGTTATTTTCGCCGAGTAAGATACCGCGTGGTCCTCGCAGTCCGACCGACTTCCGATCACGCCCAAATTCACCGAGGATGCCGCAACGTGGTCGAATCGCCCCGTGGCCTCGACCACGCCAACGAGTCGAGACTCCACAACGTGGTCGCACGCTACCGACCGGTTCTTGATTTCGCCAACGTGGTCGTATACCCTTCCGATCACGACCAACGTGGTCGCACAACACTCGAAGGGTTTCACCACGACCAAACGTGGTCGTAAATGGCCGGGTGACCTTCGATCATGGCCAAATATTCCGAGGGCTCCGCAACGTGGTCGCACTCCACCCGAGACTTTCGACCACGGCTAAACTTGTCGAGAAGGCCACAACGTGATCGTAGATCTCCACAGCGTGGTCGTATAGCCTTCCCACCACTGCTCAATGCCTCACTCGGTTTCAACTAAGGACAACGTAGTCGTAAGCGCCTCTGGCGACAATTGTTAAGGCTTACGACTTTGCGTAGTCACCAAACCTCAAAACCAAACTCAATCTTTCTAGATCAAGAGTCAATTACTCATCACAACCATGGGGTGACCTCCACATGGTCTCACACATACGTGGAATAATTAAGAACATGACCATTCAATTTTTCGCTAAAGTAGGCAACAGTTTGCCTTCTTGCATCAACACACCACCAATACCAATTCCGCTAGCATCACATTCGAGTTCAAAAGTCTTACCAAAATCCGGAAGTTGGAGCAATGGTGCGTATGTAAGCTTGTCCTTCAAAAGATTAAAGGACTCTCTTGTGATGGCCCCCAATGGAACACAACTCCTTCTTTGTCAACTCAATCAACGGTGTCGCAATGGTGCTGAATTCTTTTACAAAGCGGCGATAAAATCCTGCAAGGCCAAGAAAACTCCGCGACTTGGGAGACTGGTGGTGGGCGGCCAACTCCATATCGCCTCCACCTTGGCTCTATCAACCTCAATTCCTGTGGAGTCACAACATAGCCAAGAAAGAGACTCGATCCGTGCAAAGGTGCACTTCTCAGGTTACCAAACAAACGTGCATCTCTCAAAGCATTAAAAACAGCACGTAAGTGAGTCGAATGTTCATCCATAAACTTGCTAAAATCAAGATATCATCAAAGTAAACGACCACAAATTTGCCAATGAAAGGACGTAAAACCTCGCTCATTAATCTCATGAAAGTGCTAGGTGCATTAGTTAAACCAAAAGGCATGACTAACCACTCATACAAGCGAACTTAGTTTTAAAAGCGCTTCCATTCATCGCCAAGTTTCATTCTTATTTGGTGGTATCCACTACGCAAGTCAATCTTTGTGAAAATTATAGCACCACACAACTCATCAAGCATGTCGCCTAGCCTAGGAATAGGATGACGATACCGTATAGTAATGTTGTTAATGACTCTACAATCTACACACATACGCCAAGAACCATCTTTTTGGGAACCAAAAGAACAGAACAACACAAGGACTAAGGCTCTCACGTGACGCACTCCACGGTCCAAAAGGTCTTGGACTTGGCGCTGAATCTCCTTAGTCTCTTCGGGATTGGTCCCAGACGCGCACGCTTTGGCAAGCTCGCCTCAGGATCAAATCAACTGTGCTCAATCCCTCGAATGGGTGGAAGTCCCGGAGGTATCTCATCGGGAAAACATCTCTAAACTCCCGCAAAGGTTAGTGACAGAGGCGAGCAAAGTGCAAGGCATATTATCAAGAGAAAATAAAGCATCTTTGCACACAAAAGCATAGCATGTATCATTAACATCATCAATTGCAGCAAGGTCTGATTTTGTGGCAAGCATAACTGAATTTTTCAAATGGAGTACTTGCTGTTTTTCAGTTTTATCATGTTCCTTTGGATCATTAGCAGCAGCTCTCGCCCTATCGGCCTCTATAATTTCAGCTGGGGTCAAAGGCGTAAAAAGTAACTTTCTTTTCTTATGCATAAAAGTGTATGTGTTACTACTACCATGGTGTAAAGCATCACTATCAAATTCCCAAGGTCGACCCAATAAAAGAGAGCATGCTTGCATGGGAACCACATCACAATCAACATGATCAATATAAGCACCAATGGAAAATGGACTCGGCATGTTTGCGTTACCTTAGCTTTTCCGAGTCATTTAACCATTGAATATGGTATGGATGTGGATGCGGTCGCGTGGTCAAGCCAAGCTTCTTTACCAAATCAGAACTCACCAAGTTGTTGCAACTTCCTCCATCAATGATGACACGTGCACGCCGGTTCTTGATTGCAAAGAAGGTCTGAAACAAATTATGGCGCTGAAGTTTATCGGTTGTTGTACCTGTAGCCGAGGACGCGCTGCACAATGATGCTCAGAAGCGCCGCCGTGGACGCCCACCAAGGACGAGGTCGTCAACACCACCGCTATTGTCGTCCGAGGCAGCAGCAACATCATCATCCTCCTCGACATCCGAAGTGCTGATGTAACCTCCATCTTCTGTGGCGATGTATGCCCGTTGGCTAGGGCAATTCTTTTGCACATGACCAAGCCCATGGCAGCGGTGGCAATGAATGCCGAGAAGCGCCCGTTGAAGTCACTAAGAAGAACTCTTGGCTGGACCACGCAAAGAATTTTTGTAGAATCTGCAAGGCGAGTCGTGGAAGGTGGCTTCGTGGCGCTGCTGCCATCTTGTTCACGTGTGGTGTAGGAGAACGAAAATCAAGAAGACCGGGCGGTCCGCCGATGTAGTCGTCATGTGTGTAGAAGGGTCGTCCGTGCGTGCCTTTTAGCGATTCTGTGCGGCCCTGCAATTCTTTTTCTGCAAGCATAGCAAGGTGGAACAACTGGTTGACAGTAGTAAATTCTTTATAATCAACAATGTCCTGAATTTCACGCCGTAACCCCCGTAGAAACGACAAATCTTATCCTCCATGTCCCGAACAACCCCACAACGTACCATACCCTTTTGAAGCTCAAAGATAATAGTCTTGAATGTAACTATCACCTTGTTCTAAGCGCTGCAATTTTTTCTCAATTCAAGTTTATATGAGGGAGGAACAAAACGACACGCATAGCTTCTTTTAAGCGCCCCATGTATCAGGGTTGTAAGTGCATGGTACTTAGTTCATTCCACCGATAATAGCAAAGTCCTTAAACTCACTAGTAGCTTGTCTAACTCTATGTTGCTCAGGAACTAAGTGAGAGTTAAACTTCTGCTCTACCGTCATCTCCCAATCAAGATATATTTCAGCATCATAAAGACCAGAAAAAGATGGAATGGTAAACTTGACTTTAGCAAAGGGTCATCGTTACCATGACGGTTCGTTATTACCTCCCATACCATGTCGGTTTTGTCAAGACGACGACGTAGTCGCATCTTGTGTCGCCCGCCGATCAATGTTGCCATCTCGCATCATACCGTGGCGCCATCATGATGATGGCCGCCATTGATGGTGGTAGATGTGCCTCAATGTGTCCATCCGAGCGTGAGGTCAGCCATCCGCCGCCCACCCGCTCAATGCCTTCCGTGGTGTTCAACTGGGTAATGGCGGCGACGATGGTGTCCAATCTCGCCGAGATCGCTTTTGTTTGTCGAGCGCAGCTTGTAGCCGGCCGCGACTAACACACTCGCTGAAATCGACCGTGTCCCGTCCTCTTCGCTTCTCGCCATGGTTAGTGGAAATACAGGAAAACAAAAGGATGATCCCTATCAACTACAAAGGAAGGGGTGGGAACCCAAAGGAAGTGGCTTACCAAGCTCTTACAAGTGTGCTTACCAAAGCGTGGGTGGTACAACCGGTGGTCGGTTCGTGATACCTTGTCGAGCGTGGAGTACGATTGCAAGGGTCAAAACGTGCTATCCGTAAGTAGATATATGGAGTTTGAAGGGCAAATATGTCGATGGAACACAAATCAATAACAGATAGTAATGCTGAATAAATGTCCAAAGTATGGTCCTAGTTGCTGGCCTAAATGTGTCCTATAACAAGTATGAGATGATGAACAAGGAGTCAAGAACAGGATATGTAAGCAAAGACAAAACAAAGATGGCTGTGCAATCGAGAAGCTCAATTCAGATAAGCACAAAACAAATAAATTGTTGGCACCTAAAGCGTGCTCTCGCTTTTCTTTTCTTTTTTTTTTTTTTGCGCTATGGATAGCACTCTCTCCTCTCTACTATAGCCGAAATTTTTCTTTTTTGTATTTTTTATATTTTTTCACAGCACTGAGCACGTAAATAGGAACCACACAAAGTTGCAACTCAATCGGATGTAAGGAGTGGCCTACAGAAATTAATGAATGTGCTGCAAATTCGGTGATTCAATTTCGGAGCGCGAGTACTACACTTTCCAGGCCGAATTTTGGGAAAATAAATTCGCCGAACCTGACAAAGTTGAGAAGATTCGGATGTAAAATTTAATTTCACCCAATTTCAAAAAAAAAACAACTGATTTCGAGTCCGATCACGAAAGTTATGGCTGCTTGAAGATGGACCTCCAAGTTATGGTTGTTTGTGGAGGGCAAAACGAAGATCGGGTGGGGGGAATTTGTGGAATCTGGTGGCGGAAGCTCGGGGAAAGGTGGGGGATAATGCGGTGTGATCACGAGACGTGATGGATGACGAAAACAGAGGGTTAACAGAGGGTGGGATATGGGTGGGAAAACAAAAACAGAGGGTGGAAACGCGATGCGTGACGGCTAGGGTTTGAAAGGTGGTAGCGGAAGGAATACAACTCGAACAAAACACGATCTAAACCAGCAACACAACTCGACTAAGGACACAAACTCAACACTACAGACTCTGGAATCAACTTGTGCAAAGGCTAAACGAGATCTAGGACAGGAAACAACCTATGACTACAATTTTTGTAGGGCTTTTCATGGACTCTAGGACGAAAACCGAAAATAACAAAGGAGGGGTAACGCGAACCTGAAGGAACACCTGAAGCTCTGATTACCACTTGATGGGGACGGGGTCCCGATCTTCCAACAGGTTCTGGATAAACTCGATTTGGTGGAGTCGCGACACAAATCGATCCGCTCCGAACAACACGTCCCAACCCCGCAATCGCAGCACCACGCCTCGGTTATCAACCGTCGCTGCCCGTTGACCTTGCCAAGAAGGCTAATCCTCGCCGCGAATCAAGAACACAAGCAAGAACAAGGAAGAACACAACCAAATTGCAGATATATTGATGAAGCACTCAAAATTGGGGTTTCACAAACCGATGACGGCGAAACTGTTCAAAGACAGAATTAATCTAAGCAAAACCCAACCCTAATGGTGGGGGTGGCGGCTGTATATAAAGGAGTAAGGGGCGTGCAAAACCCCTGGACGCGTCCTTAATGGACTCCAACACGATACAAAGCCGAACGGCCCAAAAGACGGTGTCGCAGCACCCTGACAGATTCTGGACATCCACTTGTTTCGACGATTCCCGTTGACTCAGAAGGAATTTTGATATGAGACCAGAGCCATTGGAAATCTTATCTTCTCAGCTTTCCATACATATGTGGAACGTCCAAAACGGAGTCCGGATGCGATCTGGGCGTCCGTTTAGTGCAGTTTGGTCCTGACCCGAATTGGATTCAAGTCGGTTTGAGTTGGACATCCAACATGATTCGTCCGCCCTTGCTGGACTTGTGCGCCTCGTAGCCCTTCTCCAAGTACTTTTTGATCCTCTCCATGGTTCCTAATCATAATTAAATCATTAGGTAGCAATCGATTCTCAAATGAACCAAAAGAAGTACTTAGGAACGAGCTCACCTCTAAATTCAATTGTCGGGCGCGAGCTCTAGTGATTGGTCCTTGAATATCAAGTGGAGGAGTGTTGTGTGTATCCAAGAAGTGATGTCCTCATCATCCTCCCCCTCTTGAAGCGGAGTTGCCCTCAACTCAGCCTCATCTTCTTCTCCCAAGTATGGTTTCAAATCTGAAATGTTAAAGGTGGGACTAACCCCAAACTCGGGAGGCAACTCAAGTTTATATGCATTATCATTTATCTTCTCAACTATCTTAAAAGGACCAGCAGCTCTAGGCATCAATTTTGACTTTCTTAATTCAGGAAATCTATCCTTTCGCAAGTGCAACCAAACAAAATCACCCGGTTCAAGTTTAACTTCCTTTCTACCTTTACTACCAGTAATCCTATATTTTTCATTCATCTTTTCAATGTTTGCCTTAGTAGTCTCATGTATTTTGATAATAAAATCAGCACGCTCCTTAGCATCATTATGAACTCTCTCACTAGTAGGCAAAGGTAAAATATCAATAGGGGCACGAGGATTGAATCCATACACTACCTGAAAAGGACTTACCTTGGTGGTGGAATGTTCCGCTCGATTATATGCGAACTCAACATGCGGCAAGCACTCTTCCCATAGCTTCATATTGTTCTTCAAAATAGCTCTCAACATGGTAGACAATGTGCGGTTCACCACCTCGGTTTGGCCATCAGTTTGTGGGTGACATGTGGTAGAGAACAACAACTTTGTACCCAACTTGTTCCATAGAGTACGCCAAAAGTGACTCAAGAACTTGGCATCACGATCTGAAACAATAGTAGAAAGCATACTGAGAGATCATGTGGAGATGATCACATCTTTATGATGAGTAATTGACTCTTGGTTGAAGGAAAATTGAGTTTGTTTTGGGCTTTTATTGCAAAGTCTTAATTTGGTCGAAATGAAGTCGTATGCGACTTGTCCCCAGCTCGCATTTACCTTGTAGGATGCCATACGACCACGCTTGGTCGTGGTCGAATTTCGTTCGTGAGCGCACGACCACGCTGAGGTGTTCTCGGCAAACCGACGGTGGTCGGGGCGCACGACCACGCTGGCGCATATCGGTGGCGTCGACCATGTTGCCGAGTATCGGAAGTCGGCCGGACGGCGCGACGACCATGCCGTGGCGCCCCGGCGAATTTGAACGTGATCGAAGTCTCACCGGTAGCGTCGACCACGCTGGTGGTAATCGGGTTGCGGTCGAGCAGCGTACGAGTGATCGGAAGCTTATACGACCACGTTGCGGAGCCCCCGGAAGATTTGACCGTGGTCGGCACTCGGCGCTAGGGTTTACGACCACTGCAGAACAAATTGAACGTAGTCGGTAGTCGTGGTCGGGGTTTACGACTATGTGGTCATGGTCGGTAGTCGGTGCTCGGTAAGTCGACCACGCCAGGCGCTCAAGCTCGACCACGATTGTGACATTCGACATCGACCACGCTGGTGCAATTCGGTACTCGGTGGTTCGACCACGCCAGAGTACAACCACGTTGTGGGTACTTAGTGGATCGACCACGTGTCGCGATCGGTGGCTCGAGTGTCGACCACGTTAGCGAGAACCGAAAGTGGTCGAAACGCGTTCGACCACGTTATCGGCAGAATGACCGTGGTCGGCTGAGTTCATTCAAACTGGTCGTATGAGCCCATGTAATGTCCGAGTATGTTGGGACTTGATCGTATGGGTTCCTGGTGATGTTGTGGACCTTGTGGACTTATTGGTTCATCATTTTGACAGGTCTTGTTGCAATCTATTTTCTGTTGGGCTCGAGTGTCTCTGGTTGGTGCAACAGAGTGCTCGTATGAGGTCTAGACTTTGTGCGATAAAGTCAAAGCGGCTAGTGATGGTCGTAGCTTGTGTCTGCATGGTCGTAACGAGCTTTGAGATGGTCGTGACGGCATGCTGTGTGGTCGAAGGTTGTTGAGAAGTCTTCTAGGGCTTCGACCACCTCTTGAGTTGTGCTTTCGAGTGGTCGTAAGGGATTTACGACCAGGTGTTGTGCTGTGATACTTGTGCCGATTGATGGTCTGTGTGTATTGTGCGGTGCTATGTGATGGTTTGCTTGTCTGTGTGGTCAGCAGGACTTGAAGCTATTTCATGGTGAGGCGTGGGAGGACCGGACTAGGCACGGAGGTGTTGAGGTCCGACGGTCGGAGACGCCAAGATGATCGAGGCCGGTGAGGTGGTTGCGGCCGGGAGACGAGGAACCGGCTGAACTGCCAGAGCTGAGCACGACGGGCAACAACGAGGAGGACCGGACTAGGCTCGTGGAGGAGCCGAGGTCCGGCACGGTCGAGGTTGGGTGCGGTCGTGTGCGGCGGAATAGACCGAGACTAGACTCTGGAAGAGTCGGAGGTCTGATCGGTCGGTTGCAGGTACTGGGAGACATGTCTTGGTGAGGCTTAGGAGGTCGGGACTAGACAAGGGAGTTGTTGAGGTCCGTAACGACGTGGAAAAGCCAAGAGGACGTGTCGTGCTGGTGGGTCGACAAAGATGGACAAGAAAGCGGTGGAGGAAGCTTCCGGAAGGCGCGGAGGGGCATTTTGGAGAAATGTCAAAGCTGCGGGAAGCTGTCCCTCCGTAAAGCACACGAGAAAAGAAGTGGATTCTGCTGGCGCTAACGGCAAAGTGCGGGTCTGTTGGGATAGCAGCAAAGCATTTGAGTTAGCGGGCAAAGTGAGTGTTAAAACCCGTGTTAGATGGGGTTTTCGGGTTATCCTCAAGATGGACTAATGGATGGATCCATTAGGGTTAGTCTCAGGTGTGAGGCTATAAAAGGGAGAGGGGAGGCAAGTGTTCTGAGTGAGTTGGACGGCTAGGCCGTGGAGGCACCGCCTCCCTCCCTTGGGAGTGTATCTGTGTGTGTGCTCTAGGGCTAGAGCTTGTCCTCCCAGGGGGAGTGGTTGCAGAAACCTCCCGTGTTATGATTTGAGAGGACTCATCTCTCTGTACTTGTTAGAGTTTATCTATGAGATGGGTCCGTGTTTGTGATCCGGGTTGAGAAGTCGTTTTGAGATGTTTTCATTGATTTATTTGCCATCTCTTCATTTTCGCCTTCGTATTTCCTTTGAGAGTTGGCTTATATTTGATTTGCTCGAGCGTAGAATCGCTCAAGGCAATTTGGCCGCTCATTCCGAGAGCAAGGTCGAATCGAGAAATTTCGTGTCTCTGGTCATGCGCCTCAGCTTCTCGCTTTCGCTTTGACCGTGTCGTTCTAGCCGACCATTGCAAAGACTTTAGTTTTACTAGGTGATTTCTCTTCCAGAGGATGCTGAATCTTTGTGGTTAAAATATCTCCTCATCTCGTTTGAAGATTTGCAAGTTATCTGGTTTTGGTCTTTGCGGTCGTGCGCATGGAGCGGCTCTGTTCGAGCTACGACCTCGTGATCTTGGCTGTGCGCATATCGACCATCGGGTTATCTCGCTTCTCATTTCGACAACACAAGATTTACTTGCGATCACGAAGTCTTGGCCTTCGCTCTTCTCTCGATTTTCGACCAAAGAAAGACATAGATCATCGCGCTTTTGCACCGGTTTCCGAGTGCTTGATGGTCGAGATCTCGTAGTCGTGTGCCCCACGGTCTCATGAGGTGTCTGCGACCGCGATCGGTTATAGGTGCAAGTCGGTCTTGACCATGTTGATCGTCGACCATGCCATTGGCTTACGATCACGACGGTTCCGACCGGACTCATCTTTCGATCTTGTCGGTCTTGTTTTGGTGGCTATCGACTTCATTGAATTCGCTTGATCATCAATTGCCTACCAAGATGCTCTTCTCGAGTGGTCAAAGTTACGACCACCGCATGTGCTATCAACCAAGTTGTCGGTTTCGACCATGGTGTCGGTCTGACCACGTTGTCTTCTCAACAAACGTCGCTTTGCTACCGACAGCCCTGCCTCTCGGAGTGGATGTATTCGACCACGCTTGAGCTTCCGCCAAGTGGTCGTAATCTAACCACACAAAGGCTCGATTTGGTCATTAGATAGTCCAATTCCTCTGCCTTCTACTAGACCTCATATCTTGGATCTCCATAGCTTTGTAGCTATTGGAGAATAAGGAATATGTGAACATTTAGAGGAAAAATTTATGGGCACCATTCACCCCCCCTCTGTTGCCTCATCCGGTCCTACAATTGGTATCAGAGCAAGGTTGGCTCTGTATCTGATCTTAACCGATCTGGAGCTTGGAAACTAGTAGGGAATCTTGTAAACTTTCCTTTGAATCTTATTGGGGTGTTTTGCCAATGATGTCCTTTGAGACAAGAGGCTTGATTTCGGCTAGAGGATGATTTGATTTGCAAGAAACCACAAGTGTGAGCTTTGTGGTATATTCTTGTCCTTTGCTTAATCAAGTGGCGTGAAGGAGAAAGCCTTGGAGAACACACGGATGATAATGATAAGGACGAGCTTCGACTTATCATGAGCAAGGTAAAAACTTATTATGACCTTGGCCTTGTCCAAGATGAATATACTTGCTCTTCGAGATATTGTGAGGTGCCTAGATTATAAATTGCTAGATTGTTATTGCTAGGTTGAAATCTCATTTCTCATGTGTAGGTTGTGAGTCTTTCTCTGTAGACGGTGAAAATTTAATTTCTCTACTTGAATGTTAAAATCTGCAAATGAGAAATTAAAACTTTGACTCACTGCACTTGTGTAGAGGAGTATGAGCTTACTAGAGTGCAGTAAAACTGAGTTCCTCTGCTGTGTCGTCGTTATAGTCGTAATGCCTTACGACCACAACTTCGGCTTCTCGACATAGTCGTAGCTGCATACGACCATGTCTGCCGGCGGACACTTCCGCTTGTTACCGTGGTCGAAAGTCCCTACGATCACGATCGCTGGTTCGAGCACGCCGCCGCGATTGCCGTGGTCATAATCGACTTACGACCACACCGCAATTCCCTACCGTGGTTGTAATGACCAACGATCACATCTCTCGGTGTAGTCATTCAAAACTCGCCTCTCGTACTACGACCACGCCATTTCTTCTCGGCCGTAGTCGTAGTACGAACGATCACTCCTTTTGCCGAGTGGCCGTGTGTCAAGTCTTGGGTTCAAGCATCCGCTTTCTAACCACTTGGGATCCAAGATTTGGGCACTTTGTTCTTGTTTTTGTAGGTGTCCGACGTTGGATGGAGAACATGGGATCGAATGGATTTTAGTCTTACGCTTCATCACGTGACTAGAACATTTGTTGGTTCTCCACTTCATGGCCTCCGAGAGGTATGTACCTTCACGTTTATGTCTCCACCTATTTTGTGAGCTACTCTATACCCTCATGCCCTTATACTCATGGTTGACCATAATTGGCATGTTGTGCTTGTTCATGTGCTCACATGTTCCATACTTGGCATGTTTTCTCTCAATGCTTTCATGTCATGCCTTTATGTGTATGTCGCTTAAGTATCCATGCACCTTGTTGTATTTGTTAGATGCTTAAGCTTTGACTTGACTTCATGAGCTAAGTAGAATGTGTGCATTGAAGTCAAGTATCATCATGACCTTGTGCTCTGTAGTATCTATCATGGTTCACATCTTGCTCCTTATGTTCATTCATCATTATTTATACATGTTAGCATACTTTTCATGATGTTGATTTGCCATGTTGTATGTCTACATGATGTACGCATATGTATGGACAAGATGAGCTTGAGTATATCTTGGATAGTTTCTCGTGTCATGATGGTGCGTTTATTCATGCCTTTGTATCTTTTCTAGTATACATGCTTTTATCCATGCTAGCATATGCTTCGTGATCGCTCTCGCCATCTCGCTATGTATGGTTGTGATTTATTGTGATGCTTGTATACTTTGATCTTATTGATGTTATGGCATGAAATAAATTGTATGACATCTTGGTAGCATTAGTCTGTGCTTATGCTTAGATATCATGAGATTTGTGGTTAGGTCACAAGCTTCTTCTAGTATTGGGTGGCTCTAGGCTTGCTGTTCTAGATGCTTTTGATGAGGGCTAGATTGAGCTTGTGGCGGTGCGTGTTCTCATGTGTTCTATGTCTTTAATACTAGTGATGCTACTGTTGTTATCATTTGTCTCAGTACTGGTTCCATGTTGTATATCATTTACCCCAGACTAGGACACCGCTTGTTCCCCTATGATTAAACCTGCAGGAGGGAGAGTGATACACTTGTTTTACCGCTCCTCGGTCATTACGACCACGTCGTAGGAACCACGACCATGGTCTGGACCCTCGGCCGAACTCGTGTTACGACTTCGGCCAAGGACGCAATGACCAGACTCATTTACGACTACGGCTTAAACAACCGAGCAACTGCTACAAAGGTTGGTTCTCCCTTATGATTTTCGATTCGCTTCCGCCACTTGGCTTTGCATAGTATATGTCTTCTAGTGGTAGGAAGGGTCTTTTTGGTCAGTAGGAGCCAACTCTAGGTGATGTTGTCTCATTCACACCTCTCATCCAAATGGCTCTCTAGGATTATTTACTACCTAGTTTGGGCTTTGGTTCTCTAGGATTCTCTTCTACCTAGGTTGAACTTTTCTTGGCCACTAGAGTCTTTTGCATTGACATAGTGTGCTTTTTGCCCCGTGGTATGAGGTTATAGACTAGAGACCATGAGGATAGGATGTGTTTGGGAATCACCTCTTTGAGCTAGAACCTTCTCTTTCTGGATTTTGTGCCAAATTTCCTGGTTCTTCTCTTTTTGCCTTCTCTAGGGGGAGTTGGAGTCTTTTTGTCTGTTTGGGCTATGTTTCAGGGAGAGCTTAAGGTGGTTTGTCCTTATGGACTATTGTGAGAAGGAGTTTCTGTGTTTTACTGCTTTATTTATTTATCTTGCTCCTGTTCTCATTTTTGTTGCACTGCATCGGGGTGCATTTGGGTTAGTCCTCCTAGCATAGATTAGAGTGTTTCTCTCGTCTAGTTAGACTTCTTACTCTTATCTATGCTTTAAGGATCACTGCTTTCTCCTCTCTTTACCAGCTTCTCGATTTTATTGCTTTGGTTCAGGGGGAGTTCATTTGGGAACTTCTGGAGCATAATTTTGACTTAAACTCAACTTGAACTAAAAGCTGCATCACATGTTGAGGGGGAGCTGGATTTTCTGCATTGCATTCTGCATTGTAATATAACCACATGGAGCCTTGATTATTATCCTTTCATGACATATTTTCATTATATTACATCTTGCCATGATTTATGCTCCATTGCTAATTTGATCATGACTTTATATGTGTAGTCAAGTCTTTGCCATGATAGGTTAATTAAAATGCTAAATTTTGACCTAACTCATGTCATGTTCATATTTGAGACTAGTCAGCTTTGTATTATCTTTTTATGATTCTTGCCATGTCAAATAGGTGAGTTGAGTCTTGAATCTTAGTTGAGCAATAGATTGAGCTATATAGTTTCTTGATGACACATAAGTTAGTACAATCTATTAAAAGCAAAAAGATCTCTTTTGTGCGAAAAAACTGATCTCACCAATTCCTTCTCATGAGACGGCTTGCCATTGCACAAGGCATGAACTCAGGGGAGATTTGGATGACCAAGATCATTTCCTTAAGCTTCTCGCTTGAATGATCGCATAAGGCTTGAGGTCTAGCACATGACAAAATATGATTGAAAACAATCATGAGATCTCTAAAAGAAAAATGTCATTTATGCTCAATTGCTAAAATTTCAAGTGTACTTAAACAAATGTATCATTCTTGAATAAATAGCACTCTAGTTGGCTCAACACTAGCTTCTCGATTCCATTTAGCTCATTGACATGGCTTGCATCATTTGTGGATATCATTAGCTAGACTAAAATCTTGTTTGACTTGACTTGCTAAGCACTTCAAATTAAAAAAAAAAAATCAGATTATACCATCTGTTAGCTTAGCTTCTCTTTACATACATAGTCATGATCTTTGTAGCATAGTTGTATGTTATGGCTTGGTATAATACATTTGGTCATTTTGGATAATTCTCATGGCTCTGCATACTTTGAATAATCAAATCAGCCATTCCATCCATCATTTTGACTTATTCTCTCTTGCATACTTGATGTGTTTATTGCCAAAAGGGGGAGAATAGATTGGAGAAAAAGAGAAAATTTCTTTCTGGGAACTTGCTAGAGCTTTGGAGATCAATTTGCTCTTTATTCCTTTACTCTAGTGTTCTCTCTGTCGACATGGTCATAATTTTATTTTCATTCTTTGGACCATGTCGTCTTCTACAAACTCAACTTCTTATTTCACGGTGTTTGTCAATATACTCATCAAGGGGGAGATTGAGAGATCATGTGGAGATGATCACATCTTTATGATGAGTAATTGACTCTTGGTTGAAGGAAAATTGAGTTTGTTTTGGGCTTTTATTGCAAAGTCTTAATTCTGGTCGAAATGAAGTCGGTACGACTTGTCCCAGCTCGCATCGACCTTGTAGGATGCCATACGACCACGTTTGGTCGTGGTCGAATTTCGTTCAGGAGCGTACGACCACGTTGAGGTGTTCTCGGCAAAACTGACAGTGGTCGGAAGGCATTACGACCACGTTGGCGCATATCGGGTGGCGTACGACCATGTTGCCGAGTATCGGAAGTCGGCGGACGGCGTACGACCACGCCGTGTTGGGCGTCCGGCGAATTTGAACGTGATCGGAAGTCTCACCGTAGCGTGCGACCACGCTGGTGGTAATCGGGTTGCGGTCGAGCAGCATTTAGTGATCGGAAGCTTATACGACCACGTTGCGGAGCCCCCGGAAGATTTGACCGTGGTCGGCACTCGGCGCTAGGGTTTACGACCACTGCAGAACAAATTGAACGTAGTCGGTAGTCGTGGCTGGGGTTTACGACTATGTGGTCATGGTCGGTAGTCGGTGCTCGGTAAGTCGACCACGTTGTGGCGCTCAAGCTCGACCACGATTGTGACATTCGACATCGACCACGTTGGTGCAATTCGGGTACTCAGTGGTTCGACCACGTTGTGAGTACAACCACGTTGTGGGTACTTAGTGGATCGACCACGTGTCGCGATCGGTGGCTCGAGTGTCGACCACGTTAGCGCGAGAACTGAAAGTGGTCGAAACCGCGTTCGACCACGTTATCGGCAGAATGACCGTGGTCGGCTGAGTTCATTCAAACTGGTCGTATGAGCCCATGTAATGTCCGAGTATGTTGGGACTTGATCGTATGGGTTCCTGGTGATGTTGTGGACCTTGTGGACTTATTGGTTCATCATTTTGACAGGTCTTGTTGCAATCTATTTTCTGTTGGGCTCGAGTGTCTCTGGTTGGTGCAACAGAGTGCTCGTATGAGGTCTAGACTTTGTGCGATAAAGTCAAAGCGGCTAGTGATGGTCGTAGCTTGTGTCTGCATGGTCGTAACGAGCTTTGAGATGGTCGTGACGGCATGCTGTGTGGTCGAAGGTTGTTGAGAAGTCTTCTAGGGCTTCGACCACCTCTTGAGTTGTGCTTTCGAGTGGTCGTAAGGGATTTACGACCAGGTGTTGTGCTGTGATACTTGTGCCGATTGATGGTCTGTGTGTATTGTGCGGTACTATGTGATGGTTTGCTTGTCTGTGGTGGTCGGGACTTGAGCTATTTCATGGTGAGCGTGGGAGGACCGGACTAGGCACGGGAGGTGTTGAGGTCCGCACGGTCGGAGACGCCAAGATGATCGAGGCCGGTGAGGTGGTTGCGAGCCGAGACGAGGAACCGAGCCGAACTGCCAGAGCCGAGCACGACGGCAACACGAGGAGGACCGGACTAGGCTCGTGGAGGAGCCGAGGTCCGCAGTCGTCGAGGTTGGGTGCGGTCGTGGCGGCGGAATAGACCGAGACTAGACTCGGAAGAGTCGGAGGTCCGACGGCTCGGTTGCAGTCTACGGGAGACATGTCTTGGTGAGGCTTAGGAGGTCGGGACTAGACAAGGGAGTTGTTGAGGTCCGTAACGACGTGGAAAAGCCGAAGAGGACGTGTCGTGCGGTGTGGTGGACAAAGATGGACAAGAAAGCGGTGGAGGAAGCTTCGGAAGGCGTGGAGGGGCATTTTGGAGAAATGTCAAAGGCGTGGGGAAGCTGTCCCTCCGGTAAAGCACCGAGAAAAGAAGTGGATTACATTGGCGTTAACGGGCAAAGTGCGGTCTGCTGGGATAGCGAGCAAAGCATTTGAGTTAGCGGGCAAAGTGAGTGTTAAAACCCGGTGTTAGATGGGGTTTTCGGTTATCCCAGATGGACTAATGGATGGATCCATTAGGGTTAGTCTCGTGTGAGGCTATAAAGGGAGAGGGAGGCAAGTGTTACGAGTGAGTTGGGCTGCTAGGCCGTGGAGGCACCGCCTCTCCCTCCCTTGGGAGTGTATCAGTGTGTGTGCTCTAGGGCTAGAGCTTGTCCTCCCGTGGGGAGTGGTTGCGAAACCTCCGTGTTATGATTTGAGAGGACTCATCTCTCTGTACTTGTTAGAGTTTATCTATGAGATGGGTCTCATGTTTGTGATCCGGGTTGAGAAGTCGTTCTTGAGATGTTTTCATTGATTTATTTGCCATCTCTTCATTTTCGGTTCATACAGTATTTCCTTTGAGAGTTGGCTTATATTTGATTTGCTCGAGCAGAGAATCGCTCAAGGCAATTTGGCGATTCATTCCCGAGAGCAAGGTCGAATCGAGAAATTTCGTGTCTCTCGGTCATGCGCCTCAGTTCTCGCTTTCGCTTTTGACCGTGTCGTTCTAGCCGACCATTGCAAAGACTTTAGTTTTACTAGGTGATTTCTCTTCGAGAGGATGCTTTGAATCTTTGTGGTTAAAATATCTCCTCATCTCGTTTGAAGATTTGCAAGTTATCGGGTTTTGGTCTTTGCGGTCGTGCGCATGGAGCGGCTCTGCTCGAGCTTCGACCTCGTGATCTTGGGCGTGTGCGCATATCGACCATCGGGTTATCTCGCTTCTCATTTCGACAACACAAGATTTACTTGCGATCACGAAGTCTTGGCCTTCGCTCTTCTCGATTTTCGACCAAAGAAAGACATAGATCATCTCTTTCTTTTGCACCGGTTTCCGAGTGCTTGATGGTCGAGATCTCGTAGTCGTGTGCCCCACGGTCTCATGAGGTGTCTGCGACCGCGATCGGTTATAGGTGCAAGTCGGTCTTGACCATGTTGATCGTACGACCATGCCATTGGCTTACGATCACGACGGTTCCGACCGGACTCATCTTTCGATCTTGTCGGTCTTGTTTTGGTGGCTATCGACTTCATTGAATTCGCTTTGATCATCGATTGCCTACCAAGATGCTCTTCTCGAGTGGTCAAAGTTACGACCACCGCATGTGCTATCAACCAAGTTGTCGGTTTCGACCATGGTGTCGGTCTGACCACGTTGTCTTCTCAACAAACGTCGCTTTGCTACCGACACCCTGCCTCACGCTTGAGCTCCGCCAAGTGGTCGTAATCTAACCACACGAAGGCTCGATTTGGTCATTAGATAGTCTCAATTCCTCTGTCTTCTACTAGACCTCATATCTTGGATCTCCATAGCTTTGTAGCTATTGGAGAATAAGGAATATGTGAACATTTAGAGGAAAATTTATGGGCACCATTCACCCCCCCTCTGTTGCCTCATCCGGTCCTACACATACCATGCAGATTTAACTATCTCTTTGAAAAGAGGTCAGCAATATGAACGGCATCATCGCTTTATGACATGGGATAAAGTGAGCCATCTTAGAAAAACGATCTACAACAACAAAAATGCTATCCCTCCCCCTCTTAGTCCTGGGCAACCCTAAAACAAAGTCCATAGAAATATCTCGCCCACGGAATAGAAGGAACAGGAGGCATATATAAACCATGTGGATTCAAGCGAGACTTAGCTTTTGACATGTAGTGCAACAGCCACAAACCGCTCAATATCTCGCCTCATCTTTGGCCAAAAGAAATGTGTGGTCGAACGCCCTCCGCCTTCTTAGCACCAAATGACCCATCAAACCGCCTCCATGCGCCTCCGCAACAACAAAAGACGAACGGATCCAATCTGGAATGCATAGGCGGTTAGCTCTAAACAAAACCCATCATTGATCACGAATTTATTCCATGCTTGACCCTCTTTACAATGCAACAACACATCCTTAAAATCAGCATCAAAAGCATATTGTTCTTTAATAGTTTCAAGACCAAAAATGCGACAATCAAGTTGAGACAACATGGTATAGCGTCGAGACAAAGCATCGAGAATCACATTATCCTTCCCTTTCTTGTGTTTAATGACATAAGGAAAGATTCAATAAATTCAACCCACTTAGCATGTCTACGATTCAAATTGGTTTGACTACGAATATGCTTAAGTGATTCATGATCGGAATGAATGACAAATTCTTTAGGCCATAAATAGTGTTGCCACGTCTCTAAAGAACGAACAAGAGCATACAATTCTTTATCATACGTGGAATAATTAAGAACATGACCATTCAATTTTTCGCTAAAGTAGGCAATGGTTTGCCTTCTTGCATCAACACACCACCAATACCAATTCCGCTAGCATCACATTCGAGTTCAAAAGTCTTACCAAAATCCGGAAGTTGGAGCAATGGTGCGTGCGTAAGCTTGTCCTTCAAAAGATTAAAGGACTCCTCTTGTGATGGCCCCCAATGGAACACAACTCCCTTCTTTGTCAACTCAATCAACGGTGTCGCAATGGTGCTGAATTCTTTTACAAAGCGGCGATAAAATCCTGCAAGGCCAAGAAAACTCCGCACTTGGGAGGCTAGTCGTGGCGTGGGCCAACTCCATATCGCCTCCACCTTGGCTCTATCAACCTCAATTCCTGTGGAGTCACAACATAGCCAAGAAAGAGACTCGATCCGTGCAAAAGGTGCACTTCTCAAGGTTACCAAACAAACGTGCATCTCTCAAAGCATTAAAAACAGCACGTAAGTGAGTCGAATGTTCATCAAAGTAAACGACCACAAATTTGCCAATGAAAGGACGTAAAACCTCGTTCATTAATCTCATGAAAGTGCTAGGTGCATTAGTTAAACCAAAAGGCATGACTAACCACTCATACAAGCCGAACTTAGTTTTAAAAGCAGCTTTCCATTCATCGCCAAGTTTCATTCTTATTTGGTGGTATCCACTACGCAAGTCAATCTTTGTGAAAATTATAGCACCACACAACTCATCAAGCATGTCGCTAGCCTAGGAATAGGATGACGATACCGTATAGTAATGTTGTTAATGGCTCTACAATCTACACACATACGCCAAGAACCATCTTTTGGGAACCAAAAGAACAGAACAACATAAGGACTAAGGCTCTCACGACGCACTCCCACATCCAAAAGGTCTTGGACTTGGCTGAATCTCCTTAGTCTCTTCGGATTGGTCCCAGTCGCCGCACGGTTTGGCAAGCTCGCTCAGGATCAAATCAATCTGGTGCTCAATCCCTCGAATGGGTGGAAGTCCTAGAGGTATCTCATCAGTGAAAACATCTCTAAACTCCTGCAAAAGGTTAGTGACAGGAGCAGGCAAAGTGCAAGGCATATTATCAAGAGAAAATAAAGCATCTTTGCACACAAAAGCATAGCATGTATCATTAACATCATCAATTGCAGCAAGGTCTGATTTTGTGGCAAGCATAACTGAATTTTTCAAATGGAGTACTTGCTGTTTTTCAGTTTTATCATGTTCTTTTGGATCATTAGCAGCAGCTCGCCCTATCGGCCTCTATAATTTCAGTCAACAAAGGCGTTAAAGTAACTTTCTTTTTCTTATGCATAAAAGTGTATGTGTTACTACTACCATGGTGTAAAGCATCATTATCAAATTCCCAAGGTCGACCCAATAAAAGAGAGCATGCTTGCATGGGAACCACATCACAATCAACATGATCAACATAAGCACCAATGGAAAAATGGACTCGGCATGTTTGCGTTACCTTAGCTTTTCCAGAGTCATTTAACCATTGAATATGGTATGGATGTGGATGCGGTCGCGTGGTCAAGCCAAGCTTCTTTACCAAATCAGAACTCACCAAGTTGTTGCAACTTCCTCCATCAATGATGACACGTGCACGCCGGTTCTTGATTGCAAAGAAGGTCTGAAACAAATTATGGCGTTGAAGTTTATCGGGTTGTTGTACCGTGTCTTGAGGACGCCACTTGCACAATGATGCTCCGTGGCGTCGTGGACGCCCACCAAGGACGCAGGTCGTCAACACCACCGCTATTGTCGTCCGAGGCAGCAAGAACATCATCATCCTCCTCGACATCCGGCGTCTGATGTAACCTCCATCTTCTGTGGCGATGTATGCCCGTTGGCTAGGGCAATTCTTTTGCACATGACCAAGCCCATGGCAGCGGTGGCACTGAATGCCGGAGGAGCGGCCCGTTGAAGCCACGGAAGAAGAACTCTTGGCTGGACCCTGCAAAGAATTTTTTGTAGAATCTGCAAGGCGAGTCGTGGAAGGTGGCTTCGGGCGCTGCTGCCATCTTGTTCACAGGTGGTGTGGGAGAACGAAACTCAAGAAGACTGGGCGGTCCGTCGATGTAGTCGTTCATGGCGTAGAAGGGTCGTCCGGTGCGTGCCTTAGCTGATTCTCGTAAGCGCCCTCGCAATTCTTTTCTGCAAGCATAGCAAGGTGGAACAACTGGTTGACAGTAGTAAATTCTTTATAATCAACAATGTCCTGAATTTCACGCCGTAACCCCCCGTAGAAACGACAAATCTTATCCTCCATGTCCTCAACAACCCCACAACGCACCATACCCTTTTGAAGCTCAGCATAATAGTCTTGAACAGAACTATCACCTTGTTCTAAGCGCTGCAATTTTTTTCTCAATTCAAGTTTATATGAGGGAGGAACAAAACGATTACGCATAGCTTCTTTTAAGCGCTCCCATGTATCAGGTTGTAAGTGCATGGTACTTAGTTCATTCCATCGATAATAGCAAAGTCCTTAAACTCACTAGTAGCTTGTCTAACTCTATGTTGCTCGGGAACTAAGTGAGAGTTAAACTTCGCTCACCGTCATCTCCCAATCAAGGTATATTTCAGCATCATAAAGACCGAAAAAGATGGAATGGTAAACTTGACTTTAGCAAAGGGTCATCGTTACCATGACGGTTCGGTTATTACCTCCCATACCATGTCGGTTTTGTGAAGACGACGACGTAGTCGTGCATCTTGTGTCGCCCGCTGATCAATGTTGCCATCTGCATCATACTCTGTGGCGTCATCATGATGATGGCCGTCATTGACAGGTGGTAGATGTGCCTCCAATGTGTCCATCCGAGCAAAGAGGTCGACCATCCGCCGCTCCACCCGCTCAATGCCTTCCGTGGTGTTCAATCGGGTAATGGCGGCGACGATGGTGTCAATCTCGCGCCGAGATCAGCGTTTTGTTTGTCGGCGCAGCTTGTAGCCGGCCGCGACTAACACACTCGTTGAAATCGACCTGTCCCGTCCTCTTCGCTTCTGCCATGGTTAGTGGAAATACGGGGAAAACAAAAGGATGATCCTATCAACTACAAAGGAAGGGGTGGGAACCCAAAGGAAGTGGCTTACCAAGCTCTTACAAGTGTGCTTACCAAAGCGTGGTGGTACAACCGTGGGCGGTTCGTGATACCTTGTCGAGCGTGGAGTGCGATTGCAAGGGTCAAACTGTGCTATCCAGTAGATATATGGAGTTTGGAAGGGCAAATATGTCGATGGAACACAAATCAATAATGTATAGTAATGCTGAATAAATGTCCAAAGTATGGTCCTAGTTGCTGGCCTAAATGTGTCCTATAACAAGTATGAGATGATGAACAAGGAGTCAAGAACAGGATATGTAAGCAAAGACAGCAACAAAGATGGCCAGGCACTGAGAAGCTCAATTCAGCATAAGCACAAAACAAATAAATTGTTGGCACCTAAAACTGTGCTCTGTTTTCTTTTTTTTTTTTTTTTTTTTTTATGGCTATGGATAGCACTCTCTCCTCTCTACTATAGCGAAATTTTTCTTTTTTTGTATTTTTATATTTTTTCACAGACGAGCACGTAAATAGGAACCACACAAAGTTGCAACTCAATCGGATGTAAGGAGTGGCCTCATGAAATTAATGAATGTCTGCAAATTCGGTGATTCAATTTCGAGCGAGTACTACACTTTCAGGCCGAATTTTGGGAAAATAAATTACCGAACCTGACAAAGTTGAGAAGATTCGGATGTAAAATTTAATTTCACCCAATTTCAAAAAAAAAGCAACTGATTTCGAGTCCGTATGCGAAAGTTATGGCCGTTTGAAGATGGACCTCCAAGTTATGGTTGCTGTGGAGGGCAAAACGAAGATCGGGTGGGGGGAATTTGTGGAATCTGGTGGCGGAAGCTCGGGGAAAGGTGGGGGATAATGCGGTGTGATCACGAGACGTGATGGATGACGAAAACAGAGGGTTTACTGAGGGTGGGATATGGGTGGGAAAACAAAAGCAGAGGGTGGAAGCGCGATGCGTGGCGGCTAGGGTTTGAAAGGTGGTAGCGGAAGGAATACAACTCGAACAAAACACGATCTAAACCAGCAACACAACTCGACTAAGGACACAAACTCAACACTACGCACTGGAATCAACTTGTGCAAAGGCTAAACGAGATCTAGGACAGGAAACAACCTATGACTACAATTTTTTGTAGGGCTTTTTCATGGACTCTAGGACGAAAACCGAAAATAACAAAGGAGGGGTAACGCGAACCTGAAGGAACACCTGAAGCTCTGATTACCACTTGATGGGGACGGGGTCCCGATCTTCCAACAGGTTCTGGATAAACTCGATTTGGTGGAGTCGCGACACAAATCGATCCGGCTTCCGAACAACACGTCCGAACCCCGCAATCGCAGCACCACGTCTCCTCGGGTTATCAACCGTCGCTGCCGGTTGACCTTGCCAAGAAGGCTAATCCTCGCCTGCGAATCAAGAACACAAGCAAGAACAAGGAAGAACACAACCAAATTGCAGATATATTGATGAAGCACTTTCGAAATTGGGGTTTCACAAACCGATGACGGCGAAACTGTTCAAAGACAGAATTAATCTAAGCAAAACCCAACCCTAATGGTGGGGTGGCGGCTGTATATAAAGGAGTAAGGCGTGCAAAACCCTGGGCGCGTCCTAATGGACTCCAACACGATACAAAGCGAACGGCCCAAAAGACGGTGTCGCAGCACCCTGACAGATTCTGGACGTCCACTTGTTTCGACGATTCCTGTTGACTCAGAAGGAATTTTGATATGAGACCAGAGCCATTGGAAATCTTATCTTCTCAGCTTTCCATACATATGTGGAACGTCCAAAACGGAGTCCGGATGCGATCTGGGCGTCCGTTTTAGTGCAGTTTGGTCCTGGACTCGAATTGGATTCAAGTCGGTTTGAGTTGGACATCCAACATGATTCGTCCGCCCTTGCTGGACTTGTGCGCCTCGTAGCCCTTCTCCAAGTACTTTTGATCCTCTCCATGGTTCCTAATCATAATTAAATCATTAGGTAGCAATCGATTCTCAAATGAACCAAAAGAAGTACTTAGGAACGAGCTCACCTCTAAATTCAATTGTCGGTAGCGAGCTCTAGTGATTGGTCCTTGAATATCAAGTGGAGGAGTGTTGTGTGTATCCAAGAAGTGATGTCCTCATCACCGAGGATAAGGGTAAGACGCCTAGAGACGCGAACCAACCTGCTAGTAGTAGGAATGTGCCCTAGAGTCGGTGTGCGTGCACAAGCCAAACTTTCCTCTCTGTTGGTTCTTCTTACGCTCCCTTACGTTCTGTGTCTCTTCTTCTCCCCGCCTTCTTGTGCCTCTCTGTTTCGGGAGTGTCGGTACCTTATGAACACTCTCGAGAGATTTGTAGGGGCAAGAAGAATCTTAATCTTATTCTAGACCAATCAAGATTTGCAAATTCAATCAAGGTCTAGGATATGATTTTCGAGAGGATAGAAGGAAGCATCCACCGCCGTGCTCGGACCCATAGCCGCAGTGTGATCGAGGTCAAGCCCAAGAACAAGAAAGTTCAATTTAGATCGCGGGCTTTGTCTAAGGGATTTACGGCGACAAGGTGATTTCACTGCAGCTTGACCTCTCGGGCGGCCATCTCATGCTACTTCCCCTCGAGGCGGTATCATTGCACCTTCCGCCGGGGATGGGCATTTGTTTGACCATTGCTTCAAGCGCCAAGATCGCGAAGAGACCGTATTGAGTCTCTTAGGCGTATTCGTGGTCAGCCCGGACCTTGAGTGCACCTAAGACCGCCAGCGAGGTCTAGGCTTGCTACATTGGTAGCCTTGGCGAGATCGAGGACTTGGTTCTTCGAGTTTTCGGTTTTCATCCTCATCTTGTTCTGATCGTGACTTCACCGACACGAGGTAGATCTCGTTTTCCCCATCGAGACAACTACCCACGGCGTGACCAGCGTGTTGCCGGTACCCCGACTCGCTCGCCCGTAGCAGTCGGACCCAGCAACAGCTTCAGGTCTGTTCACAGACCTTCTGCTTCTTTGAGCGATGGAGAGCGTAGGGTAGTTAGAGGTCAGTCGTGTGTGACTACTTCTTCTGCTCGACGTGTGACTCAGTATTGGGTTCCAAAATCTATCTTGATTTATCCCAGTACTGAGACTTTGCTCTCTTGTTGACTCAGGTTCGCCGGGCAGGGAAGGGAAAGGTTTGGCTTGTAGACTCCGGGTGTTCACGACACATGACCGGAGATTCTCGTTGGTTTTCTTCCCTTGCCCGTGCTCCAGGTGATGAGACGATCACCTTTGGAGATGCTTCATCTGGGCGTCATTGCCAAAGGTGCAGTCGCATTAATGATTCATTTGTTTTAAAAGATGTTGCCTTGGTTAGTAAGCTGCGGTACAATTTGCTTTCGCCTCTCGACTTCCGATGACGATTTCAAGTGAGTTTTAAGAAAACAAGCGCAAAATTCTTGATTCTTGGGTAGTCCGGTTTATGGATTTCTCGTTTTGGGAGGATCTTTCTTGCTGATTTTTCCGAGTCTTTTGGTGATCCTCTCCGTTGTTTGCTTGCTTACGAGTCCCGCGACCTTTCCTTCGGCATAGGAGACTTGGTCATATTGATTTGACCATTTGACTCGAGTTAGCGGCCACGATCTCATTCGTGGTCGCGAAACTCAAGATGGTCAAAGATCTTGTTTGCACTCCATGCCGGCGCGGCAAGATGGTTGCCGCTTCTCATCCTCCGGTCCAGTTACTATGACCGATGCAAGAGACAGTGCTCCATATGGATACGCTTGGACCACTCGAGTGCGATCGGCGGAGGGAAGTGGTATGTTCTTGTCGTAGTCGATGACTTCTCGAGGTATTCTTGGGTGTTTTCTTGGCCTCGAAGGATGAGACGTTTACACATTTCGAGGTCTTTCAAGAGGCTTTCTGTTGAGCTTCCGGTGCCTTATGAGCGATCCGCGATGACAATGGCACGGAGTTCAAGAATTCCTACTTTGAGAGTTTCGTGGTGAGACAGTGTAGAGCACCGTTCTCTTCTCCATCGTCCCTCGGCAGAATGGCGTTGTGGAGAAAGAACCGTACCTTAGTCGAGATGGCGGGCGATGCTTGATGAGTACTCTACACCGCGGAAGTTTTGGGTGAGGCTATAGCCACCGCGTGCCATGTTTGAACAGAGTTTTCTTGGGCACACTTGCATCGCACTTCTTATGAGTTGAGATACGGCGAAAGCCCGGTGTTTCCATTTTGTGTGTTTGGTTGCAAGTGTTTTATTCAAGTCCGGGAACCTAGATAAGTTGGAGTCACGTTCTTGTGATGGACTCTTTCTAGGCTACTCGACTTCTTGGCGGGCCTATAGGGCAGGCTGCGAGTCTAGCAAAATGGTAGAAACACAGTGAGGTAACCTTCGATGAGGCGGTCAGGGACTAGGCCCGATATCTCGAGTTCACTAGAGCGATCGAGACCATCTTCGTGGATAATGAGGATGATGGAGATGAGGGTTGTCTACCCGATCCAGTTCCTCCTCCACCCCTTGAGGTGCCTTCTTCTACCGCACCGAGGTGATCGACCTACCTTCTACTTCTTCCGAGCTAGTGGCTCTGTTCCTACCCGTCAGTGTAACGAGGTAGAGGCCACTTCTTCATCTCATCCAGACCTCCAAGATATATTCAAAATCTCATCCTTACGAGCGTATGATTGGAGATCTCTTTGAGCGAGTCACACGCTCCAAGTCGGGCGTGTCGCTTTTACATCTCCACTCGCCCTCGTAGCTTCTTTTGAGCCCAAGGACGTTTGTCATGCTTTATCGATGAGTCTTGGGTCAATGCCATGCATGAGGAGTGGAAAGTTTCGAAGAAACAAGGTGCGGGCGCTTGTTGAGCCCCTCGAGATCACAATATCATTGGAACCAAATGGGTGTTCAAGAACAACCAAAGTGAGGATGGGGTAGTCATTGAAACAAGGCTAGGCTGGTTGCAGGGGTACTCCCGGGTTGAGGGTGCGGATTTCGAGGAGACCTTTGCCCTGTAGCTCGTCTTGAGGCCATTAGAATTCGCTTGCCTTTGCGACTTCTAAAGGTTTCAAGCTTTACCGATGGACGTCAAGAGTGCCTTTCTCAATGGCTTCATTGAGGAAGAAGTCTATGTCAGACAGCCTCCAGGTTTCGAGAACCCCAGATACCCAAGTCATGTCTTCAAGCTTTCCAAAGCGTTGTATGGACTTAAGCAAGCCCCTAGAGCTTGGTATGAGAGGCTTAAGTCCTATCTATTGAGACATGATTTCGAGATGTGTAAAGTTGACAAAACCTTGTTCATCCGACTTATTTAATCGATTTTACCGCGTCCAAATCTATGTGGATGACATCATCTTTAGCGGCTCCTCGCATGCTCTCGTTCCGATTCCGATGTCATGAGCTTGGAATTTGAGATGAGCATGATGGGCGAGTTGAGTTTCTTCCTTGGCTTCCAAATTGCGAGACTCGGAGGTACCTTCTTGCATCGGGCAAGTACACTCGAGACCTCTGAAGCGCTTGATATGAGTGATGGGAAGCCGGTGTCCACCCTATGGCTACATCAATTCCACTCGACCCGAGATGAAGACGGTGAGCGATCGATCAAAAGGAATTGAAGCATGATTGGCTCTCTTGTACCTCACGCCTCGAGACCGGACATACACTTCTCCGTGTATCTTTGTGCTCGGTTTGAGCTTCTCCTCGCGTGTCTCACCGCCAGTGGTGAAGCGCATCTTCGGTACCTTCGAGCTACCATTGACTATGGTATCTCGGTACTCTTCCTCCTCTGCTATCCCTTAGAGCCTTTTCGGATGCGCACTTTGCGGTGTGAGGATAGATAGGAAGAGCACTTCGGCACCGCCAGTTCATTGGCACTTCTCTCGTTTCTTGGTCTTCGAGGAAGGTCCCGGTGTTGCACGGTCCACCGCAGAGGCCGAGCACGTTCTTGCAGCCGATTCTTTCGAGCCAAGTGCTTGGATGGTCTCGACTCTGCGGGACTTTGGGTTAGTTATCGACGTGTTCCACTCCTTTGTGATAACACTTATGCAATTAACATTGCTAAGAACCCGGTCGCATTCTCGGACCAAGCATATCGACATTCGCTTTCACTTCCTTAGAGACCATGTGGAGAAGGGTGACATCGTGCTCCGCCAGGAGAGTGACCACCAGTTGGCTGATATCTTCACCAAGCCTTTGGATAGCTCTAGGTTTTCAGCTCTGCGGGGAGAGCTTGGGGTGGTTTGTCCTTATGGACTGTGTGAGGGAGCTTTGGGCTTTATTTCTTTATCATATTATTTATGCTTCCGCCTCCTTACTATTGCATCGCATCTGGGTACATTGGGTTTTAGTCCTTCTAGCATAGGTTAGAGTGTATCTCTTCTTTGAGTTGCTTAGACTTCTTGCTCTTATCTTATGCTTTCGGGATAGTGTTTCTTATTTCACTAGGTTGAGCTCACTCACTTCTTTTAGGTTCTAGCGAGGTTGGGCCACCCTCGGGTGAGCAGTGGTGTTTGCTCTCTAGTGTGTGTTTTCTCGGCAATGTTGTTCTGGAGTCATATGGGGTAGATGAGAGTCAGTTTGAGCCATAGATTTCTCTATATCTTATCTATGCTTTAATGTAACATCAAAATTTTGCAAATCTTGAAAATTTAAATTCAAATTAATTATTTTAAAATATTTGGATCTTATTTGAATTTTTCCGAGTTTTCAGTTTTAAAAATCAATTTTAGAATTAAAAGAAATTTTATTATGAAAATATAACTTCAAAACATCTTGAAATATTTTATTTAAGCTCAAAAGGTATCTAAAACTTATATAAATTTTTCTAGAATTTTAGAAGTTTATTTTGTATTTTAAGAGGCTTATTGAGTTTCCTAGTATTTTCGTAAATCAAAATTAAAAATAAAATTTAAAACCCTCCCTCCTCCCGCCACGTGGACGGCCGGATCGCCTCCACGCCGCCCGCCATCCCGCCTCCCTCCTTCGCGTCCGCCACGTGGACGGACGAGATCCGCCACGCCCGCCTTCCCTACCGATCTCGCCCGCCCACGCTCTCTCTCTCTACCACCGGCCCGCTGTCGCGCCTCCTCCTCTCCCAGCGCCCGCCCCACCCGTCAGCCCGTCTTCCCAAGGCCTCCTTCCTCGCCTGCCGCCTGCAACCGCCGCCTTGGTCAACGCGCCACCCCTCCCGCGCCCTCCTCCCCAACCGCCCCCAACCACCCCGCCTCCCCACGCCCCTTCTCCCTCTCTCCCCACGCCCCCTCCTCTCTCTCTCGGCAACCGCCACCACCTCCCACTCCGGCGACAAATTGCCGGTTCCCTCCCTGTGCCCCTATTTAAACCCCGGCACCTCCATTCCTCCTCCTCTTTTCCCCACTCTCCTCTCACTCCCGCCACTCCACCGCCCCCACCGTGCTCCCTTGCCGCCGCCGTCGCGATCTCCGCCGAGGAATCGCCGCCAGCCGCCGCCGCCACACCGCGACCACCCCGAGCTTCACCGCCACAACCTCCTCCGCCCCTCGGCCGCCCTCCCCGCCCCGGAGCCGCCGCACCTCTCCTTGTCGCCGCCGTCTCCGGCCACCTCCGTAAAGCCCGAGCCATCTTGAGTTCCCTCGGCCTCCTCCTCTTTCTCCGCCCTCGCCGACAACCGCGGCCAACCGAGCGCCGGCGCTCGCCACCACCGTGCGCCCGGTCGGCCACCCGTGCCGACGTGGCCCACGTGGCGCCACGCCCGCGCCACCTCGGTCGTGGCCGCGGCGTCGGCGCCGACTCACGCCGTGCCACCTCGGCATCCGGCGGTCCGTGGACCCGGTCCATAGACCCGCCCACCGCGATGAAACCTCTCCGGTCGACGTCATGTCGACGTCATAAACCCGATTTTCCGTATAAAATAATTCCACCGAAAAGAAATTCCCGCTGACGTCATAATTCTGATTTTCTTTAGAAAATAATTCCAAAATCCAGTTTATTCATTTTCTCGATTTCAAACTTCCCAAGGCCATAACTTTTTCATCCTAACTCCGATTGAGTCCATTCAAATTTCTAAATTCATCAAAAATTCCAATCTTTACTTTTCTGCCATCTTTTCAAATTTTTGAAATTTATTTGATAATTTGAAATTTAAAATTTAAATTTCAAATACCCTTTCTCCCTCGTTTGAACTCCGATTCCATTGAAACTTCCTCCTAAATTCATCTAAATTTATAAACTTCATTTCAGTAATATTATTATAATATCTGTACTTTTATTTGTATTTATTTGTCCTTTGTGTTCTCGCTTTTAGCGTAGAATCGATCCGGTCAAGAGTTCGCGAATCGCAACAAGAAAATCAGGAATTCACCCACGAAGGCAAGTCTCCTTTGATCATCTTGAACCTATGTTTGAGAAATGTTTTTAAATTATTTTAAAAGTTAATGCATTGCTATGTTACATAAAATGATAATTTATGTTGTAGAAGTAATAGTTAAACCGATGATTGTTATGCCCTCATTTGACATTAACAACCATGTACCTTTGACACCCTAGGAATTCCCTTGTCTCATTATTGAGATTATTATGAATCCTTGATAATTGTTGTATCGGTAGTAAGATGCTTAGACAAGCTATATAACTTTAGTAACTTTGGATTGGGAACTACATTTCAATGAACTAGACTTTTGTTCAGAATTGATTGGCAAATGGAGTTGCCTCTGTTCATGTGAAATGAATTAAATTGAGAAAATCATTTTAGACCAGGGCGGATGGTTGGTTTGGATTGGTGCGGTTAGCACGAGATCTTGAAAAGTGTATGTTCCGCCCTAGTCAATTAAGGACCGACTCTTGTGTTTGTCCAGTCTGAGCACTACCGTACAACCACATGTCTATATGGGTACGACCTAGCTGATTAACTTACGATAGGCTAGTTTAGATATCACCAGTGGAAAGTGAGTGCCAGGGTTACTGGTTATTCACAGTGAGGGACAGGGTTACTGTACTCATATGGCGCAAGAGGGGGCTTCTGTCGGATGGTTTAATCCTTCAGCGGTGAAACCTCAGCGGGTGTTGTCTAGCTAGACTAGAGTAAGGTAAAGGCTTTGTGATGAATTATCTGAGTCTCATGCCAAAGGAAGCATGGTGACTATTAGGATAACTTGTCTCTTGTGGGTAAAGTGTACAACCTCTGCAGAGTGTAAAACTATTCGAATAGCCGTGCCCACGGTCAAGGGCGGGCAAGGAATGCTTTCACCTGGTAGATCTTTATTTTTGGTTTAAAACGAAGTTTTGGGAATCCGGGAGTGGATAGAACTCTCGGGGAATTTATCCTGGTGGTTGGAACCAGTGTGGGTGGTTGGAACCCGTAGTATCAAACTTGGTGGTAGAATCCTTATGATTTAAAAATGCTTAATGATTTTATTTAGAATAATTACTTCAGTTAAATTGTCGCCTTAAAAAATAATTATTGTTATTGGAAATAAAACGTCGCTTTATGCAAAAGAGCCATATAGCCCTCTTGTTAAACCTTGCATCTAATGCATTTTCCCAAGACTTGCGGAGTACTTTATGTACTCACATGCTACACCTAAAATATATATCTCAGAGGAGTATGAAGTTCAAGAAGGAGGCTTCGACTACTCTGCGGTTGGATTTGATGAAGGATTTCCAGACGTTTAGGACACGCTCCCCAGTCAATTGCCTGTGGTGTATTGATGGGTCTTTATCAAGTTTATTTGCTTCCGCTGTGTTTGTGTTTATTTGTGAGGTCTAGAAACCTCGTTGGTGTTGTAAGACCTTTGGTCAGTACTCTTTATATTATTGTAATATTCGTCTTTGGCAATGTAATCATCGCTGTTTAAACTGTGTGCACTAGCTTTGATCTGGGACTAGTGCTGTAATACACAGAGGGGTCGGATTTGGTAATCCGGGGTCCCGACATTTAAGGACTGCCTGTTTTCTTGATATATTTGCCAGCTTCTCGTTTTTATTGCTTTGGTTCAGGGGGAGTTCATTTGGGAACTTCTAGATTTTAATGATGACATAACTCAACTTGAACTAAAAGTTGTATCTCAAGTTAAGGGGGAGCTGGATTTTCTTCATTTGATTTGTAACATAACTTAATGGAGCCTTGATTATTATCCTTTCATGACATGTTTTCATTATATTATATCTTGCCATGATTTATGCTCCATTACTAATTTGATCATGACTTTATATGTGTAGTCAAGTCTTTGCCGTGATAGGTTAATTAAAATGCTAAATTTTGACCTAATTCATGTCTTGTTCATATTTGAGACTAGTCGACTTTGTGTTATCTTTTATGGTTCTTGCCATGTCAAATAGGTGAGTTGAGTCTTGAATCTTAGTTGAGCAATAGATTGAGCTATACAGTTTCTTGATGACACATAAGTTAGTACAATCTATTAAAAGCAAAAGATCTCTTTGTGCGAAAAACCGATCTCATCAATTCCTTCTCATGAGGCGCTTGCCATTGCACAAGGCATGAACTCAGGGGAGTTTTGGATGACCAAGATCATTTCCTTAAGCTTCTCGCTTGGAATGATCGCATAAGGCTTGAGGTCTAGCACATGGTGAATAAAAGATGGTTGAAAACAACCATGTGATCTCAAAAGAAAATGTCAAATGTGCTCAATTGCTAAAAATGTTCAATGTACTCAATAATTGTATCATTCTTGAACAAATAGCACTCTAGTTTGCTCAACACTAGCTTCTTGATTCCATTTAGCTTATTGACATGGCTTGCATCATTTGTGGATATCATTAGCTAGACTAAAATCTTGTTTGACTTGACTTGCTAAGCACTTCAATTAAAATTCAGATTATACCTTATGTTGCTTAGCTTCTCTTTACATACTTAGTCATGATCTTTGTAGCATATTTGTATGTTATGGCTTGATATAATGCATGATGGTCATTTTGGATAATTCTCATGGCTCTACATACTTAAAAATGATCAAATCAGCATTTCATCCATTTTCATGACTTTTTCTCCTTCCTTCCTTCTTGATGGGTTTATTGTCAAAAGGGGGAGAATAGTGGTAGAAAAAGCCACTTGGGAGGCGGAGTCGTGGCGAGACACGGTGGACCGGACTAGGCGCAGGTGGCGCTGAGGTCAGAACGGTCGTGATGTGTCGAAGACGACGTGGACTCGAGGTGGTTGCGAGACGTGCGAGACAAGGAGCGCGGAAGCTTCCCGGAAGGTGCACGAGGGGCGAAATGGTCATTTCGCGAGGCTGCATAAGTGGGAGCGGGCTCCGTTAGGGTTTAGCCGGTGTAACGGGTTGGAGACCCGTTAGCCAAGGGCTATAAATAGGTGTTGGGGGCTGCATACCCCTTTGAGGATCACAAGGGTTTTAGTGTTCATTCATCACTTTGTGTGTGTGTGTTCCTCCCAAGAGGCATGTGAGGCTCTTGGTGTTCTTGAGGATGGAGTGGGAGAGGATGGATTGATAGTCTTGTAATCTTTCTTCTTGTTCTATTGCTCTTTGTAATTTGTGTGGAGGAATGAAAATCTGAAGGTTCTTCTCTTTTTTACGGTTTGGAGACAGAGGTCTCTCGTATTTCTGTTTTTCTCAGTGAAATGATGTTCTGGCTTTGAGTGTTCACCTCCTGAGTTGTTACCCTGCTGTGACTAAGAATTCCATGGACAAAAGACTTGAGGCTCACAAGTTTTTTGGATTTGGGTCTCTTTAGGTGTTCATGTCTCAGAAGTTTCGTTTCTCTGCTTGGTAACTAAGTTTTCAGGTCTAAGTCTGCAGGGAATGAGTTCTTCGGCTAGCAGAAATTTGATGCATACTGTTTCTTCAGTCTGCTAGTTGTTTTTTTTTTGGTTCCCGTGTGTTCTCCAGTACTCTGTTTTCGGTTCTCATGTGAAAGCTCTCATCTCAGCATTGCAACCTCCAAATCTCTTTGTTTGAATTCTTTGTGTTGGATGTAGAGATCTGTGTCTCTTTTTGTGATTGCTTTCTTGTCACCTTACTGACGAAACATTGATCTAAATGTCTCTATTTAAGTAATCTAGTACTTTCTTTCTCAAGTTTTACTAGTTGTCTTTGTGCCTACGGTTGCACTTGCCTTCACATTTTTTGCTTGCTTTCTGCAGTTTATTTGACCCCATCTTTTCAGTTTTTCCTTTGGGCAGAGCTTTCGGTTTTTAATCTCTGAGTTGTTAGCTTTTGGCTTTCAGTTTGTGCAGCAGCAATGTTGCTTTTCTTTTTGCTTTGTTGTTGGGGCAAACTTTGTCTTCATTTGGTCTCTCCAAAGTGTTATCTCGGCTGCAGTCTTAGATGCTCTGCACTCCTTGTTTTCAGCTGCACTAAAGCTTCTTTTCTTTATCAGTCTTGAGTATCTCCTACATTGACAAGCTGTAGTTTTTGTTTGTCAGTTTCAGCCGAAGCATCCTTTGTCTGGTGTAAAGAAATTCCCGTTTTCTTTTGCTGTTTCAGCCAAGGCATTGTTGTCTGATCAAGATTTTTGGTTTGCATTTTCAGCAGAGTCTATTATCTTGTTCGTGTCAATACATCCCTTGACGCTTCAAATCAATTTCAGTTTTCAACGACTGCTTTTTGTTTGAGCGGTTTTGGTCGACTTTCTCGAGAGGTTGCGATCCACCAGTTCTTGGCCTAAAATCTATTTTCCTGCTTCATAGCTTTTATAGCTATAGGAGAGGAAAGTCTCGTTGGTACTTTGGGGCGATTTTTCAAGAGAACGACATTCACCCCCCCCTCTGTCGCCATTTCGGTCCTACAGACCGCCTCCGACTTCTCCAGGTGCGGTTCTGTCTCGTCGCTAACGGGCAACCGTAACTTGCAGCGGTCCAATAGCTTCCCTTCGTGCAACAAAGCCCGGATCGCCTCCTCCGTCACGAGAGTCAGGCCCAAGACGCGCAAGCAAGGACTCACCGCTTGTCCACCAGCGATGGCTCGCACCCCTTGAGCGTTTACACCACCTCGATCGACGACGATCGCCGAGATTGGGCGTCACAGCCGCCCTGAGGAGCACGTTCTTCGCCATGGGCCATCGTTCTTCGGCAACGAGATGGCGGCGAGCAAAGGCGCGACAGTAAAGGGGGTGAGAGCAAAGTGCAAAAGAGCAAAGAAGCAAAGGGTATGTGAAGCTCATTCACCTCCCACAATCCCGGTAAGCACACCCTGCAGAAGCCGAACCGATCGCCTCCCCCACGATCGGAAAACGTAACCGGTGGAAGCTGGGGAGGCGCGGCCACCCACGCGCACAACACCTGGTCGGGACCATCTGGCGACGCACGACGCACCAATCCCGCGCTGCCACGAGTCCCATCCCCTCAGGACGAAGTGCGCAGTTGCGGTCACGCAATAGTCTTGCAGCACACGACGCATCGATAAGGCCCCTTCGATGCGTCCGTCCTCTCGGGAATAAATGCATGACGGGAGCCGTGCGATCGCACAGCGTGGCCCACCTTCCATCACAATCCTCGAGGCCATCAATGCAATGTCAGCAGGCCATTGACCAGTCACTCTAACATCAACTTTGGCGTGGACTCCGCCTCCGTGGATCAACTCCGACTCTGGCGTCAGCCCCGGCCTCGACCCCGCGAAGCGCCTCCGCCAGCACCGAACCTGAATATCCTATCGGCTTCGAACCGGCGAGACGATCCTCAAGGCTACTCCAACCTCACGTCTGCGGAGTCCAGTCGGGCCTCCGTCTTAGCCTCGCACATGAAGGGTCCATGGAGGTAAGTTGGACGCAGACTCGGCCCCGCTATGATAACACACCTTCAGTAGGTGGGATCCGGAGATGTGCAAACGCCGGGACAATCCACACTGCCATCAACGCGTCGCCATCACGCCGTGGGATAACATGTGGCCCCCTGATCTCCAGTCCACACAAAGACTCTGGAGCCTACCCTGATCAAACCCCCGCAGCGATGCCAGAGGCCACCTTGACTTCGAAGTCTGTGCGACAACCCAGCGGCCCCAACCGGTGGGGATCCGACCATCACGCTCCCGCAATCGGGGCGCGGACACTAATCTACCACAAATCTACAAGCCTTGACTTGTTCTCATAAATAGGCCTCCTTCAGTCCAACACCATTCTTTGATAGTTAGCGCCAATAGACGCGATCAAAGAACGCAATGAACCAAAGTAGGATTACTTGTGAGAATAAGATCATCACATGCAGGAAGCGCCAATCAGTGAAAATGCAGCCATCCACCTTTCCCCCACGACGGGCCACGTCATAATGAAAGACGGCACAGGAAGATGGCATCATATATATACCCGCTGCGCCCCCCACCGGGAAACGCAACTGGCGGGAGAGCAACAAGTGGAAACTGAACCGTCGTGCATGGTCCAGCTCCCGTCTGACGGTGATAGCGCAGGCCGCGCCCGGCGCGTGCCCCCACGCATCCCGACTCCTCGGGAAGAGGCACACGACCGCAGTCGTACGGTCATGTTACACCCCCACGATGCGCCAACCGCATGCAGTCACACGTCCGGCCATATCCGCTAACACCGCAAGATGCGCCGAGCGTGTGCTATCACGGCGTGCAATGCACGCCTCGTGCCAGGCGATGCTGAGGCGTTCCCACATAGCCACGAGCCACATGGCCACGCCTCGACTTCAACCTGGCGCGACGATTCCAGAGCCGACGATTACGAAACCGCCTGATGACATCGGGCGCCCCTCGGCTCTTGTAGCGATAGTAGTTGTGGGTGACATCATGGTAGCGATAGTAGTTGTGGGATAGGTTTGGTAAATTAATGAAACTAGTAACCATAATAATAATATAACTTACGAAAACTTAATGCTGAAATTTGACTTAGGATAATTAAAAAGTAAAACTAAAATTTGACACATTGGTGCACAGTAGGATGGGATTGAATCATGCATTGCATTTATGATTCCATTAGCTTATTTAGTTGTTAATGAAAATTGGGATGGTGCTTATCTGAGCATGGTATTATTGATATTGATGTGCTTGAGCTCAGTGATTAATTATTTGTTATGGTAATCAATAATAGCAAGAGATAGACATTGTGGTCGTGGTTGCAGGCGCGGTCCAGTGGTGCCACCACCCTTGGCTGAGGAGAACATTGGTGAGGCGAGTGAGGAGGTCATTTTGGTTGTTCAACCAGCCACTGATGCTTGGCGGTTTCATTTGCCCTATTGCGAGATCTTCTGAGGGAGCTCCAAACACTTCGTCGACAGGTGTAGGAGTATCACCATGTCTTAGGGGTGATCGGTCCATGTGACGTCAACCTTGTGGTTGATTAGGCTAAGTGTATGGGGGTTTGAGAGAGAGCTCACCAAGGAGAAGTAGACTTCTAGTGGTCCCATTCCATCAGGGGGTTCTAGTGGTGGTCAGAAGAGGATTTCAATGGAGGGGTAGGGGTAGGGGTGGGTATTGTTAACAACCTATTCCTAAGAGGTTCTCGGGGGCTAGCGTCTTCCATCGTCGATCTGGACTTTTCAGCAGAGGTTGCCTTCTTCTTCCGCACCATGCCCTCCTTTAGCTTCTTAGATGATGTGTCCTATTTTGGGTAGAGCCTGAAGTGTTTCAAGTGTTCCTGGTCAGTGAACTGTCGTCTTGGTGGTTGGGCTGGCCACAAGATGATGGTGTGAAAGTAGAATCCCTCTAGCATCATCAAATGGGAGCCAGTTCTTGTGGCTTCCTCAGCCGCATCTTCTCAAGTCTCAGTTCAGATGTTGGCGACATCCTCCAGCTTGGGCTCCTCCTATAATGTTTCCTTTAGCGCCTCTTGTTGGGTTTTACTGGCACCCTACACTATCTGCACCACCTCTGATTGCTACACCTCCAGCAGCTCTTAAGCTTCCACCACCTAGTTTTGGGACTTCCGACGCCCCAGCGCCATCTATAGTCTCACCATGCCTACACCAAAGATAGTAGGCCATCCTGATATGGTGATAGGTACTTGTGGATTCTCATGAGGCCCTCGTTCTTTTTTATTCTGGAGCTACCTACTCATTTGTGTCACTAGAGTTTGCTAGGAGAGCGAGCTTAGGTATGTAGCAGATTTCTCAGTCAGTTCTCCAGGGGTCTCATCGCTAGTTCACCATTTGTCCTGGTTGCACTGTCACCATTGATGATGAGGATGTCACTGCATGGTGATTCAGCTAGCACCTTTTGATGTCATCCTTGGTATGGATTGGTTGTCCAAAAGGATGATCAGATGTAGTGTTTCACCATGGAGAGCACCTATCCTCTTCACAGAGAAGAAGGATGAGAGTTGGTACATATGTGTTGATTATCGCGCTGTTAATCAGGTGACTATCAAGAATAAATATCTTTTGCCCCGTATTGAGGATTTATTTGACCAATTGGTGGAAGCCAAGGTGTTCTCTAAGATTGACCTTTAGTCTGGGTATAACCAAATCCGTGTGCGGGAGCAGGATATTCAAAAGATGTCTTTCTGCACTAGGTATAGGCATCATGAGTATAAAGGTATGTATTTTGGACTAACAAGTGCCCCTGCTATTTTTATGGAGACAATGAATAGTATGTTGTATCTATACCTTGATGTTTTTGTGGTGGTATTCATTGATGATATTCTGATCTATTCTAAGACTAAGAAGGAGTACGAGCAGCATTTAAGGCTTGTACTTGAAACTTTGAGGAAGAATCAATTTTATGTCAAGCTGAAGAAATGTGAATTCTGGATTTCAAAAGTGGACTTTATAAGTCATATAATTAACCGGGAAGGCATTTATGTTGACCCTGGCAAGATCTATTCAGTGGTGGACCGGAAGAGACCATCCAATGTCAAGGAAGTGAGGAGTTTTCTGGGCTTAGTAGGATACTATCGGTGTTTTGTAGAGTGTTTCTCTATAATTGCCAAGCCAATGTCTCAGCCAAGCCAATGAGAGCAATGAAGGGGATTTCAATATTGATGAGTTTGGTTCATTGCGGTTTAAAGGCCACCTTTCTATGCCACAGAAGGCTCAAGTTAAGGCTTGCATTTTAAAATAAGCTCATTGTACCCCGTACATTGTGCATCCTGATAAGACCTAGATGTATCAGGATTTGAAGAAGAGTTTCTAGTGAAAAAGTATGAGGATGGATATGGCTCAGTATATGGCTTCCTGTGGTGTTTGCCACAAGTCAAAGTAGAACATATGTGTCCAGCAGGATTGTTCCCGCCTTTGAAGGTTCCAGTGTGGCTGTGAGATGATATATCTATGGATTTTGTGGTTGGTTTACCTTGCATGTAGTGAGGGAAGTATGCTATTTGGGTTGTGGCAGATATGTTCAGCAAGTCCATGCATTTTATTCGTCTTAGCATCGTGTTTAATTTCACCCTCAGACAGAAGGGCAGTCTGAGCACACTATCCAGACACTAGAGAACATGCTTAGGTCTTGTGTCTTGTCCTGGAAATGGAGTCGGGAGGATCACTTTACACTAGTAGAGTTCGTCTACAATAACAGCTCTCATGCCAGCATTCGAGCTGCACCATTTGAGGTTTTGTATGGATGAAGGTATAGGTTCACCGTTTTGCTGGGATGCCGTTGGTGAAAAGGAAATTCTGAGTCCTGATTGGGTTCAGCAGACCGTTGATTGAGTGCTAGAGATTAGGTAGAATTTGCTTGCTGTTCAGAGCCAACAAAAGAGTTATACTGATGTGAGGTGGGAGTTGGAGTTTGCCGTGGGGATCAGGTGCTCTTGAGAGTGTCTCCCACTAAAGGCATTGTGCTCTTCGGTACCAAAGGGAAGATTAGCCTAAGGTACGTTGGACCATTCCCGATCGTGCATGAATTGGAAAGTTGCTTATCACTTGGACCTTTCTAAGTCTATGTGTGGTGTGTACAATGTATTCCATGTCTCCATGTTGAGGAAGAACCTAAGAGATGCAGAGCATGAGATACCGCTAGAGCTGTTGACATTAAGCAAGACCTTACCTTTGAGTCCTGGTCAATGTGGATTCTAGGGAAGTCAGAGCGAGTTCTAATGCACAAGACATTAAAATATATTAAGGTTATTTGGGTGCATCAGACCGAGCGGTAAGCAACTTAGAAATTGGAGTCTCACATGCATGAGAAGTATCCTGAGTTATTCGCTTTCAGGTGTGTGTGTGTGGATTAATTTCTAGCTCAGTTGTGTTTCTTGGTTAGAGTCATGAGGCGTAAAATTCAAAGTGGAATTCTGTTAACGGGTACAATGTAATATTCAAAAAATACCCTTTTGAGAACCTATGTATAAATAGAGAAAAGAGGATACGTGAAAATAGGATATGTGGAATTTTAGAAAAGGGTTTGGTTCCCTAGAATGAGTCGTTCGAGGAGTTAGAATTGGATTAGGCTATCGTGCCAAGTTAAATAGGGAATGTGTGAGAGAGGAAAACCCTAGCCACATATGTTTTCTGTTCCTGTGCGCCACATCGCTAGAAAACTTCTCTGCATTGCCGCCCATCTAGCGAGTTCCTTGGCCACAACGTCATTGCACAGGAGCCTTCACAGTGGTGGTTGGTGTAGTACGTAGTGCGTGTCGGCTAGCAATATTGTGTCCTACCCGGCTTGCTTGCCCTTCAGGTCATGATGCCGTTGGCTATTCGCAATTTGCATTGCCAGGTCGGCCAAACTAGTGGCGTGGGAAGAAGTCAATCACCTTGGGGTGATTAACTCATGTTGCGAGGAGTTTGCGCCCTTTCCTGCCGACCTCCCGCCTATGCAAAGAGTCACACCAAGCACCGCGAGGCTGCTCATCGATAGCTATCGTGAGCTCAGCCAGAGGAAAAAGGGGATTAGAAAGGAAGTTGGGAGGAAAACAGCAGCAGAGGAGGAGGAAAGATCTCCAGAAAAGAGAGAAGGGGAACATGAGAATTAGATCATGGCTTTGCCATTCATTGTTTGGGTAATGATCTGGTTATTCCCTCTACTTGTTTATTTAATTAGAGATTAAAATTGAGATTAGAGAGGGAATTAGCAATTTATAGTGAAGGGTTTGAGTACTAGATTGGTTTAATAGGCTGTGTTGTTCTATTGTGCTTTTGGGTAATGTATGGGAAAATTTTGAGGATGCCATCTACTAGCTATTGGTAGAGAATCTTGATAGCTTTCTATAGCATTTTTATTCATGTTGATCAGATGAATAGATTTTGAGTTATGAGTTTCGTAAGCCTACTGTCTAGTAAATTGTCATATGTTGGTAGCATGTATTAAACTATAGGTTAAACGTAGTAGATGGAATGACCTTGGGATTTGGTGTACATGAAAAAATGTTGGTAATTTCTTAAGGATTCTAGGAAGTCCAAGAACATGATTTCAGATGGGTGGAACAGAAGTTAATTTGACAAATGTAGTGGCAGAATTGAATTTTAGGCGTAACTAGAAAGTAATAGAAAATTTTCGTAATTTCTGGAAATGCCATGGTTCAATGTATTTGCATGTGTAGATTAAAAGATATAAAATTATTAATTTTGTTGTCCAGAGGATGGTAGATCTATATTCTAGGTTAAAAACCGACGGTCTAGATTATTTAATCTGGACATGTGATCAACTAATAAGTTGTAGAAAATTTTGTATAGATTTCAGAACTAGTGTGGTTTTCTATAATATGATGTGAGAGTTGAAAGTTACGATGATTTTAGTATCGAGACAACTAGGGTGGTTGTTCGGTAAAGGAGGGAATTATGGATTTGGAGACTATGTAGGAACATTGTCAATTAAGTGTTGTATTACATTGATGTAGATTATATTGAGTTTGGATATTTACCGTACGAGGAATAACTTTGAGGTTGGTGTCATCATCTAATCAACCAGTCATCGCAACTAGAGAGGCAAGTGCATAGTAAAATGATAGTTGATGGTTGATAATTGTTCATTGTTATTGATTTAATTATATCATGTAATATTTAATCATCTTTTGACTAGTATGATATTAATTTGATGATAATTGTGATATGTGGTAAATGATGGAAGATTGCATTCATGACATGACATACACATTTTGAGTTAGGGCGGTGAGAGAGTCAAAAAGATATGAGTAAAGATATTTGATTATTCTGAGGTGCTCTTGAATAAGACCTACGAAGGCAGGCACCCCCACAATATGGAGGTTGTAACATCCTGAAAATTTGGAAATTAAAAATATAAAGCTTTTCAATTATTTTGCCTTATATTTGATTTGAAATTAATTTTTAAAGCATTTCTTAAATCTTGGTTAAGGTTCCAAAAAGTTAAAACTTAAACACTAGGAAACAAAAATTTAATATGCGAATATGAAAAGATGATCCAGTGAAAGAGGATATAGTTTGGTCCCAAAAAGTGGAGAATTCTAATGTTGGAATTTCAATAAAATAATAGGTGAGAATAAAACAAAAGAATATATACATAAATATACCTATTTGTATATATATAATGTAAAGGAATAATAAAATCAAGAAATTATGCAAACAAAATCTTCATAAAAGTAGGATTGGAAGAATATATAATTATCCATACACACATAAGGAATATAAATATATATATATGAGTGAAAATAAAAAGGAAAAAGAAATGGGGTCGACTGACTGCCCAGCCCACCGGCCCAACCCATGAGACTGTGCTTCTTCCTCCCGACCCCCCCTCCTCGCTCGCTTTTCCCGGGCGCTCCTGCGCGCTCGCCTCCTCCATGACCCGGCCCACGCGGAGCGTTCGGACCAACGGTCCCCCTTTCGAACCAACCGTCGCCGCCCGTCCGTCCGCCGTGCCAGCCCTGCCGTCGCCCCTTTCCACGCTGCCCTCTGCGCCTCTTTTTCTCGCTGCTGTTCGGTCCAGCAGGTGGCCATCCTCGAGCCACGCAAGCCATCATGAAGTCTTCGGCCTCCGCTCGCACCGCCGCCTCACCTCTGCTCCCGCCGCTCGCCAACACGACCACGGGGGAGCACTCGATGCCGACCCTCTGCGCGCCTATAAAAGCCACCAAGGCTCCCATCAAGTTCCCTAAACTCCCCACAACCCCTCAAGGTGCCGATTGATTTCCCTCGCCTGGTAGCTTGGCGCCATCCTCCTTCCCCAATTCCGGCCGGGCAACCCGCTGAACCGAGCCACCATACCGATTCCACACTCTCACATCACCTCCCGAGCACCGTGAAGCCGATCCCGCACTTCTTGAGCTTCCCGCCGTCATGCGTAGCTCGCCGCCGAAGCTCCCTCCTCCGTCGCCGCCACCGCACGTCGCCGACCACTCTCCGGTGTCCCTCGGTCTCCACCGCCGCCGTCATCGGCTTCCCGTGCCCCAGCATTCCATTTCACCCTCCCGACACCTCTCCGCCACCCGCCAAGACCACCACCACCTCACCGGCCCGAGCTCCTCTGTTAGACCCCCCTCCGTAGGTTGGTTTAAAGGGTATGTATGCCCTATATGGGTAGGAAACACCCGGGCGCTCGGATGGCTAGTCTGCAAAATCTCTTTCCCCAACTCCCGGCCTCAGCTTCGAGCCTCCGGCTCCGCAGCCACCGAGTTGAGTTTTCTTTTATTTTCGTTCGACGGTGGACCCCACTGCCGGTGGTCATGCACCCGAGCGGCCCACTAACAGCAGGGTCCCACTTGTCAACGGTACGGTTAGATTAATCCACTGCCATGTGGGCCCCACTGGTCAAAGACACAGGATGAAAAATAATAAAATAAAATAAACTATGAGAAATAACATGTGGGACCCACCTGTCAGAAATTTGATCATTTAGGGATTTATCTGAACTAAGATTTTTAAAATGGCATAACTTCCACGTTTTAACTCCAAATTGAGTGAGACAAATTTCTAAATTCGTCTAAATTTTTAGAGTTCATTTGAATTTCTGGTGTTATTTGGATTGATTTGTTGCTTTTCTTTTATCCAAATTTTCACATACGATTAAAATAGCGTCGAGGCACAGGAGGAGGAAGCCGAAGCTACAGCAGACCCCAGCGCCCAAATCTCAGAACGTTGTGACCGAGGTGAGTTATCACTTTGACCATGTTGAACCCATGTTTATGCAAATTAATTTCTTTTAAATTATCCATGTGCATGCTATTATTTTATGTGTTAGATTATGTTCAGTTTTATAGGATTTAGATATACGCCCATTATTATGCTTGCTAGTATTACCTGTTGAAACTCTTGGGATATGTGAGCCTTGTCGCCATAGTAAAACTATCATAATGTAGTTTTTGCGAATAGAGTCATAATATATCGCATGGCTTAGTGTTGCTAGTTAAATGGGGACACTTAAATGTCCCAAAATCCCTCACTTGCAAATATGATAATAGTTTGGGCAGTCATGGTGGGAATGACTGGAGAAAAATTTGGAACATTATTTTATGCCCCAAAAAGCCTCAAACTTCCTTAGTATCTGGGTGGATGATTTGGGGGCTGGTATGTGGTGCAGTGGAGGCACAAAAAGTATGGAATGTGGTAGAACCACCCAGATAACCCTAAATACCGAATCTTGTCATGTTAGCCTGTGTAGAACAGTACAACCACAAGTCTGTAAAATACAACCTGGCTAAGTAAGTTTATCGAAACTCCCGGACTCATCTCACCGGTAGTGGGTGAAGTGGTTAAGCAAGGGCAAAGGGAGGCCTAAAGGGACACCAAGGGAGGTGAAGTTCCCACCGTGCTAGCGTTGCGGAAGTGGAGCCGGTGCGTTAGTAACTGTGGGGAACATCCGGGTGCATAGATGGGACCCACCGCAAGTGGGAGAAGCCCATAAGGTGAGATGACAAATGGAACTGGATACTTTGAAAAGTCATGGTGATAATCTACTTAACCACATGACTATGGAATCGTGTGGGGCAACAGGTTGATTATCTCTTGTGGTGAAAGTGTACAAACTCTGCAGAGTCAAAACTATTCGAATAGCCGTGCCCACGGTCATGGGCAGACATGGGGACTTAACTAGATATAGTTCTATTTCAAAATGATTTATGGATGGAATGGAAAAATGGAGGGCAGTGGAAAGCCCTAGTTTGAAGTTGTCCTAGGTGTCGTCCCAGTGATAAGTTAAGCGGCTATAACGCTGAAAGACGCCATACGGTGCGGATGCCATGTAACAGTGGATGGAATCTGTATCAATAGTACGATGATTATTCTTCACTAAAAACTTGTGTCGTACCTTTCAAAATTGCTAGGTCATAGGAATTTCTAAGTACAGTATTTACATGCAATTTTGGCAAAACAACTAAACTCGAGCCTTCCCTTGAACTAGCCTAGCATGCTATTTATTGCATTTTGTGTGATGGCTTGCTGAGCACGGTGGATAGTGTGCTCACACTCGCATTACCAAAACAGAGACAGGGACGCAGGATCATTATGAGCATGAAGATGCCCCAGCCATGGATGGAAGGAACGACGAAGGAAACTAGGACGTTGCACGTGTCTTCTAGGCCTAGACAAGTTAGACCTAAGGCTGTGTGTGCACGTATATTATCTAAGACTAGGTAATATATAATGCACACATTACCCCCAATCGCTTGCCTGTGGCTTTGGACTTACTTTTACTTCCGTTTCTGCTATGTGGATGTAATGATGACATTCGGCCTAGGTGCCCTTTTGTAAACTATCGCCCGACGTGGTGTAATTTGAATAATGGTCTGTAATATTACTGTTTATATGATGTATGTGTTGATACAGCAATGACCTATGTGCTCTAGCTACTGATCCAGAGAATAGAGCAGTAAATCACAGTAGATTCTGGATTGAAAAATCCGGGTCTGACAGAGGTAGAGGGTGAACATCACCGGGTATTCCTGTAACACCCTAGGACCCACATTACCCTGGTATGCTACTAAAACCACTCCAACATATTAACCAAAAGAACAGTTTCTAAACAAGATAGGATAAACGGAAGCATAAACAACTAAGGGAAAACAAGATAGTGATAACAATTCATTAAGTAAAATCAACTCCAACATATTAACCAAAAGAACAGTTCACAAATTCAACACTATTAAGTTGAAGTACTCATTGACAAGATAGCTAGGCAAAAGAATAGAATCTCTTCGTCTTTATTACAACATAAATCTATGATCCAAGTGCATCAATGTGGTGCCACTCTACCCTTCCCATGCATGCTCAATGACCACCTGTAGGGGGAAAACAAGGGTGAGATAAAAATCTCAGCAAGCAAACTATTTAACAGGCTATTCAAATTACAAACAATAATACATCATTAGCACATTAATACAAATTTTCACATGACTACGAGTAATTTATCCAAACATATCAATTGATCAATTATTGCTACCATAACCTCATTTAGAAATCATGCAACCATGGCATAACATATCAAATTACGATAATATTGTAAATTGCAAGTAGTAAGAATAACGAGTTAAACGGTAGCACATCCGCTATGTTTACTTGCCTCTACCGACGAAGCGAAGCAAATCACGTGCGTTCAGAAGCAAAACCACCTATCCAAAAGGTACCTCTCAGCACAATTCTACAACATAGAAAACGCGACTTAAGAAGTAAAGATGTCGCTAGAACCCTGAACCCACACATAATCCTCTCCGCTTAACGATTCTTCAATCTACCTACTGCAGCAGTGCTGTTTAATAATTTTGTACCTTTAACAATATTAAGCCATTTACTGTAAATGATATTTTTCTGGATTCCTCACTTAATTACCTTGACTTTTCATGTAGATCACATATTTTTATTTTGATCCTAGCAAGGTGTAACTTAATGCATAAATGATGATGTTCTCTGTTCTGGCAATCTGGGTAGCCAGATTCTAACACGTCCCAACCACAGTGTAAGGCTCTAAAATTATGATTTTTATATAGAAGTTAGATTACTGAATTCCCTACATTTTCTCAATTGCGACCAAAATCATAAAAATTATCTACTACCCCTAAATCACAGTTGAACAGCAATTTGTCCCAATTTGCACCCCTGACGGACAGCGAGGTTCCCGATCCTGCTACGCCCAGATCCTGTGGCCAAACATTTTGAAAAAAAATACAAGAGATGGGTCTCGAAGTCCTCTACAATTTAACTTTGGGAAGATCCACAGGAAAAAACGTTTCATAGGTCTAAACTGCACAAACAGACGCTGTTGCCGCTAATTGATCTACTGATGACAGAGAGGGAAATCCCTAATCGGGAATCTAATTGCTAATCCCCACCAATTCTTAGGCTAAGAACCCTAAATTCAGCAATAACAGAGGGATTTGATATAAGGGAGAGTTACCTAGTGTGTCGGGACCCCGGATTTCCGAATCTGAAACCTCTGTGTATTACAGCACTAGTCCCAGATCAAAGCTAGTGCACACAGTTAAACAATGATGATTACATAACCAACAACGCTTTATTACTATAATAGAGAGTACAGACCAAAATACCTCTTTATTACAAATGAGGTTTCAAGACCTCACACACACACAAAAAACAGTGAAGCAAAGATAAATCCAATGGAGACCTATCAATCGCCACGTGGCAATTGGTGGGAAGCGCAACCTAGTACTCGGAAAACCTTCGGCGAATCCACACGCGAAGTAGTCGTAATCTCCTTCCTGAGTTTCGTATTCCTCTGAGATTTTGTTTTAAGTGTAGCATGTGAGTACATAAAGAGTACTCCGCAAGTCTTAGAAAAATGCAGTAGATGCAAGGCTCAACAAAAGAGGGTTATATGGTTCTTTTGCACAAAGCAATGTTTTATTTCCAATATCACTAAATATTTTTGAAGGCATGAATTTAACAAAATAATTATCTTGACTGAAACTATTAAGCATTTTATAGTGAAGGTTCTATCCACCATCACTAGATAACCGGCTCCATCCGCCAAGGTTCAAGACTACGGGTTCCATCCACCCACACTGGCTTTATCCGCCAAGACAACCCCAAGAGTTCCATCCACTCTCGAATTCCCAAAACTTTTTCTTTAAAACTAAAAACAAAAGATCTACCATGTGAATGCACTCCTTGCCCGTCCTTGACCGTGGGCACGGCTATTCGAATAGTTTTACACTCTGTAGAGGTTGTACAACTTTACCCACAAGAGATAAATCATCTTAATAGCCAACATGCTTTCTTAGGCATGAGACACAGATAAAATATCACAAAGCTTTTATCTTACTCTAATCTAGCTAGTCACCACTCGCTGAGGTTTTAGCGCTGAAGGGTTAAACCACCTAGTCAGAAGCTCACTCTTGTGCCGTATGAGTACAGTAAACCCTGTCCCTCACTGTGAGTAACCAGTACACCCGGGCACCCACTTTCCACTGGTGGTACCTAAACTAAACTATCATAAGTTAGTCAGCTAGGTCGTACCCAAATAGACTTGTGGTTGTACGGTAGTGCTCAGTCTGGACAAACACAAGCGACGGTCCTTAATTGACTAGGGCAGATCATACACTTCACAAGATCTCATGCTAAATCCACACCAATCCAAACTTACCATCCGCCCAAGTCTAAAACATCTTTCACCATTTTATTTTAGTTTTAACATAACAGTGGCAACACCAATCGCCACTAATTTTCGTATACAAAGACTAGTATAATAAAACGGAATTTCCCATTCTAAGGTTACCAAAGTTATATAGCACGACTAAGCATTTTACTACCATTCTAACATTTAGCAAAGAATTAATAATCTCAATACTGAGACAAGAGAAACCTAGGGTGTCAAAGGTACATGGTTGTCAATGTCAAATGAGGGCATAACAATTATCAGTTTAACTATTACACTTACAACAGAAATTATCATTTTATGTAACATAGCAATGCATAGAAAATCTCAAGAACATGCCAACATTGCCCACCAAACCCTAGTGATTTTCTGGTTTCTATTTCTCAATTCATATTATATCATAGCCTAAGTTACAATGGGGCTAAGGACCAGGCCTTGTATTGGAGTACAATGCACGGCCTTGACTAAAACTCACGCACAACCTGACCTAAGGCCAAAACAAACTCCAATACGAACCAAAAAGGAAATATCTAAACTACTATGATTGGATTCTTTATCAATTTGCGACGTGACCATGTGGATTCCAATGTTGGAACCCTATTTATTGTGTGTGGCATCGAATTAGCTTTCCAACGAGTCCAAGAACGCCCAAATCGGACTCCGATTGTGAAAGTTTTGGACTTTTTAGTATCGGTCTTGCCAGCTGTCCTTAGTCGAGTCCAAACTGGCTTCAAATCTTTATATGTTTTGTTTTCTTGTTAAAGGGGCTTCCAAATCCATTTGAAACTTGGAAAGGAATCCTTCTCAACTTTTAGAAAGCCATGGTGTGGTCGGATTTTACCTTTACTTGCATTGCAATACTCGGACTCTTTATGTTTGTCAAGTCTCGCGCGTCTCTCCAGACAGCTCATGCAGCATCCAATGAAGTTACCATAACTTTGTGTAGGAAGCTCCAATCAAGTGCAGTTTGATTTGTTGGAAAGTAGACTTCATTAGCTTTCCAATTATGTGTTTTGTGCGCATTAGAGATCTCACAATTGGCATTCAAAGCTTCTTGAACATTGTGCGCAGAACTGCAAGCACTAAAACTTGATTGATGTTGTGTCTTCCTCTTGAGCCAAACGGACTTTCTCTTTCTCTCTTCATCATGATTAGGCCCACACAATATACGCATAACTCCATCCAACCCAAGGTTCTAAACTAGGGTTTTCTCCCCATGGCCGACATGGTTCTTCTCCTTGTCTTCTTCATGCACCATAGTGATTCCATTATTTCTATTTTTGCCGTCCTCACGTCCCTCCCCCTTGGCTTCATCTTGTTGGATCAAAACAGCACTAGCCGAAGTTGTAGTGCTACTTGGTGCCACATCATCCCCCCTTCAAGCGAAATCGTCCTCGGTTTCAGAATATTCTTCAAAGCTTTCTTCTTTTAGATTTAATTGCATTATCCGCCATCGGTTTTAGTACATGCCATTTGCCTCTTCTAGCATGTATATGCCATCTTGAATGTATATGTGTTGACTCTTCCAGCATGCGCGTGTAACATCCCAAAATTTTAAATTTAAAAATGTAAAGCTTTTGAATTATTTTTACCATATATTCTATTTGAATTTGAATTTTTATGGTGCTTCTTAAATTTTGGTTAAGGTTCCAAACAATTGGAAATCGGTGAAAAATAAAAACAAACATTAAAAGGCCATAAAGAAAATATGGAAATAAAAGAAACCCATAATTTTGAATTCGAATCTGAAAAGATGGTCCATTGAAAGAGGAGTACAATTTGAACCCAAAAATTTGAAAATTCTATTTTAGGGTTGCAATAATAAATAGATAGGAGAAAATAAAAATAAAATATAGAGAAATAATAAAATGAAGAAATATATGCAAATAAATTCTTGATACAAAAATGTGTATAAAAATAGGCTTGAAAATATACATATAACTCTATATAAAAATAAAAACAAAATAAAAAAAGGATAAAAGGAGGAGCCTCATGGTGACCGCCTGTTCCCCATCTTCCTCCTCGACTCCTCGCTCGCTCCTCCCGGTCAGCTCGCCCGCTCGCGCCACCGCCGCAGCCGGCCCGCCCGCTAGCGCCTTCAGACCAGCCGCCGCCGCTTCGACCGCGCCAACCGGCCACCGTCGCCCGACAACCCTCTTTTTCCCGCTCCGCTCCGTCGCGAAGACGCTACGCGCAAAAGCTCTTGCCGCCAAGCTAGCGCTCAGATAAGCCCCTAAAGATTTTGCAAGATGTCTAGTCATCTCGCCTCTCGCCATCGCCGCTTGCACCCGCCACTTGCAACGCCATCTGCTCCCGCCGCTTGCCGACGCGACAGCCCGGGCGGCGTCCCGATGCTAGCCCCACCCGCGCGGTTATAAGTACTGCCGAGCCCACCAACATCTTCCCCACGCTCCCTATATCCTCCCACAGCACCTAATTGAGCTTCCATCGCCCATAGCTCGCCGACGCCACCCTCCTTCCCCAACTCCGACCACCAAGCTCCCGTCGATTCCCACCGAGAGCCCGATTCCTCGCTTTGAACCACCTTCGAGACATCGCGAGCCACTCCCGACTTCCCCAAGTCTCTCGTTGCCGTACCTCGCCGACCGAGCACCTCCCAAGCCGCCGCCGCGCCGCCAAGACCGTCTCGAGCACCTCGGTCCCCATCAGTACCACCTTCGGCATCCTCTTGGCGCCAACAACCCATTTTGGCGATCACCTGCTCCTCCCCGGCCGCCTCTGCCCGACCAGACCCACCGCCGATGCGCCCAAGCTCCCTGTTTCGGCCCATGCAACGCTTGGTTTAATAGATAACCCCACCCCTATAAAGTCAGGTAACACCCGATGGTGCATTGGCTAGCAGCGCGAGTATTTGGTCGTGAGACCTGGGTTCGAATCCCCCAGCCGCCACTGTTAGTAGAATAGGATTTATTTTTAATTTTTGATGTTTTGCCAGCCGACTACAGTAAAGGAAAAATCAAGAAAAATATGGGATAAATCCACAAGTAATACTAAAATTTATCGGGAAAAAGATGAGCTTAATAAATGATTAATCGTAGATCAAACAACATATGTTAGGAACTAATGTGCTTTGAGTATTTGTTTTAAAGCTTAAACTATTAAAGGCATGTTAAGCAATTGAATAAAAACCTTGTTTAAGGATTATGCTTCCATGGAATGATAGTTTAACAAATAAGGATGGTTTAAAGGATATATCATAGGCCCTTGTTTATTAATAAACATTATAGAATTAATCATTGCATAGTTTAAATCATAACCCTTATATCTATGCCCACTATTTAACTTGCTTAATATTACACATCCTTTGGAAGATTTAATATTTGATTAGTTACCACATGTGCAAAATTAATATACATTCATTGTTTACCCTCATCCAAATATTAAGTAAAGACATTAGTACAAGATGGTTCTAAAATTAATAAAGACATTCAAGTTAAAGTTAAGGAAAATAAATTTGACACTATGATTGACAAAGAAAAAAAAAGAAAGAAGGTTTAGATCAAAGATTACCCTTAATTACAACCAACACATGTGCCCTAACACTTTGCATGCCGTCACTAAATAAATCCCAGTGATAGATTTAATTAAATAAGCAATATCAAAATATGACCTAGTATAACAAGCTTTGCTCAGATAACTAAATTTAAATCAAATTAGAAATAAAGCCAACTTAAGTATATCTGGATTTATTTGGATCTTTTGAGTTATTTGGCTCTATTTGCATTTAGTACGTAATCAGAATTACAAGTCGTGAAGATTCGATGGATCGAGCGAGATCAAGATCGAGGTGAAGAAAAAGACCAAAATCTCAAGACCATCAAACGAGAAAGCCTTGAGTGAGCTCACGACCGCGGTAACCCGCATCAGGCGAGTCAATACTTTGATCATGTTGAACCTACATTTTCTGCAAATTACTTTTGTTTAAATTATCAAGTTGCATGCTATTATTTTATATGCAAACACATGTTTAATTCAAGATTCTAGTTATATGCCTATTGTTTGTCTTGATTAATATTACACCCCCTTTGAATATTGAGAATGCGAACCTTGTCGCCCTAGCAAAAATTATGATAGTAACTTTTTGAAAATAAGTCCGTAATTATATGCCATGCTTAGTACTGCATAGATATTCAGGGGTACCAAAACGCCCCAAACATCACTTTAATCATGAGAAAATTTGGTTGGGCAGTCATGGTGGTAATGACTGGCATATATTCGATATGGTTATTTTATGCTCTCAAAGACCTCAACTTGCTTAAATATCCGGGCGGATGGTTCGTGGGTGTGTGAGTGGTGCAGTGGAAGCACAAAGTGGTTAGTGGTAGAACTGCCCAGATACCACTAAGGACCAAATCTTGTGATGGCCTCCTATGTAAAACCGTACAACCACAAGTTTATAAAATACAACTTGGCTAAGTAAATTTATCGAAACTCCCGGACTCATCTCACTGGTAGTGGAGTGAAGTGGATAAGCAAGGGCAAAGGGAGGCCTAAAGGGACACCAAGGGGAGGGTGAAGTTTTCCAGCTGTTCTAAGCGTTGCGGGGAGTGGAGCCCGGCTGCGTTAGTAACTGTGGGGAACATCCCGTGTATAGATGGGACCCACCGCAAGTGGGAGAAGCCCATAAGGTGAGATGACAAAGGGAACTAGATACTTTAAAAAGTCACTGTGATGGTCTGCTCAACCACATGACTAAGGAATCGTGTGGGGCAACGAGTTGATTGTCTCTTGTGGTGAAAGTGTACAAACTCTGCAGAGTCAAAACTATTCGAATAGCCGTGCCCACGGTCATGGGCGGACATGGGAACTTAACCAGATATAGTTCTATTTCAAAAACTTTGTGGGTGGGAATGGACTAAGCATTTTACTACCGTTCTAACATTTAGCAAAGAATTAATAATCTCAATACTGAGACAAGAGAAACCTAGGGTGTCAAAGGTACATGGTTGTCAATGTCAAACGAGGGCATAACAATTATCGATTTAACTATTATCCTTACAACAGAAATTATCATTTTATGTAACATAGCAATGCATTAAATTTAAAATAGTAAAATGATTTTGGTAAACATAGGCACAAGATGATCGAAGGAGACTTGCCTTCTTGTACGCTGTTTGGTCCCTCTTGCTGCGGCTACACAAATTCTTCGGCGACGTCGGATTCTACGCGCGAAAAGACAAAGCAACAAAGCAAATAAATGCACATAAATTAAAATAAAATTCATAAAGAGTGTATATTTGGATAGTTTATGGTTTTACAAAATTTAGAAATTTGAATGGGTGAAATCAGAGTTAAAATGAGAAAGTTATAGCCTCGGGAAGTTTAATTGAAAGAAAAAGACAGATTTTCCGATTTATTTTTGTACTGAAAAATCATAATTATGACGTCAGCATAAATTTGAAATTCGAAAATTCGGACATGTGGGCCCGGTCTACTGTGGACCGAGTCCACGGACCGCGGGTTTTGCCGAGGTAGAGCAACCAGAGGCGGCCGGCAAGGGGAGAGAAGGCGATGGATTCCGGTGGCATGGGGCTCGGGGAGCAATGGAGGCGGTCACCGGCTCGGGATGGTGAAGGAGGCGTCGGTGGGGCCGAAGGGGTCGGCATTGGCAATTGCTCACCGGAGCACGGTGCGGTGGCAAGGGCGGCGAGGCACATTGTGGGGCTCTCGGGCGCGGGAAGAAGAGAAAAGGGAGCTTTGGCGCACGAACGAGGCGGAAGGAGGGAGGCCGGCTCGGGGATGGGAATTTATAGGCGGGGGAGAGGAACAGTAGGTGGTTTGGGGTTCTTGGAGTAAATTGCGGGCGCGATTAGGGGAATAAAAGAGGGGGAACGGCCGGCGATTAGTGGAGTGATTAGGGGCTTTTATTGCACATTCAATCGGAAATTTAAGCGAAGGAAATGACCGGAATTGAAGCTTCGGTTTCGGCATCAATGGAGGAGAGAGAGAGTGAGAGGAGAAGAAGAAAGGAAGGTAGAAGAAAGGAGTGACGGTGGGGCCCACCGTCGGTGAGAGAAAGAGAGTGAAGGGGTAAGTTGTGGTGGACGGCCGAGATTAAATCATGAGATGAGATAGATTAAATCTGAGAGCGACACGTGGCGGCCTGGGATTAATCCGGATTTAATTTTCGGATTAATTTTTTCAGAAAATACTAGAAACATTATAATTGCTTAGAAAATATTAATTAATGTCTAAAAATTCCAAAAAATTCATAGAATATTCTTGGAGCTATTTTAGACTTGATAAAAATATTTTTAATTTTGGATTTTCTTTTAATAATTTTATAAAATACCTTTTAACTTTTAAAATTGATTTTTAAATTCAAAAATTCTCAAAAATTAAATCAAAATTCAGGAAGGTTGGGAAAAATAAAATGAACTCTTTTAACTTTAATAAAATATTTAAAATACATTTTCTTGTTTTAGATTTTGAAATAAAATCGAGAAAAACACGAAAAATCCAAATAACAACCAATTGCTTTAAAATAATTAATTTAAAAATAAAATTTTCGAACGTGAATTTTGGGATGTTACATATGGGATTCCTTAGGATCACCCCTCTTCTTTCCTCCTCTTCCTCTCCTCCTTCTCTTCTTCTTCCTTCTCTTCCCTTTCTTCTTCTTCCTTCACTTTCTCCTTTGAACCAATGGGCAGCAGCTGTGTGGGTGTTGGAGGTGCAATCACAGGAGGAGGGTGCGGCCGGGGGGGGAAAAGGGGTGGTGGCTAGGGGAAAAGAGGAGAGGCGGCTAGGGTTTTTAGGGAGGGAGGGTGCGGCCACCCTGGGCGGAAGACCCAAGACAGTCGGCCCACTCTTGAGCGACCCACTCGAGTTTTTATTTATTTATATATTTATTTATTTTATTCATTTGATGCTATTCCACAATTTTATTTTCCCTTCCCACGATTTACCGAAAAAACCGGCGACTCCGCGATTACTTTAAAAAACCTATGACGTATCGACGATCAGGATATTACATTCTCCCAACCTAAAAAGGATTCATCCTCGAATCTAACTCCTCAAACCCCAAATCAAGAGAACGGAAAAGAAAAGAGCAACCCTGGGAATCCATGGAACCACAACTACGAGTACTCACCAGCCTTGAAGAGCTCGGGGTACTTCCTTTGCATTTGATCCTCAAGCTCCCACGTAGCCTCCCTCTCATACTGAAACGTCTAGACAACCTTCACATACCTGATGGTCTTACTCCTCAATACCCACTCTGAAGTATCCAAGATACGCACTGGTCGGCTCTCCATAGTGAGATCGTGATCCACCGTGAGCTGCCCAAGGTCAATCTTGTGATCGGGATCCCGCAAATATTTCCTCAGCATAGACACATGGAAGACATTGTGCATACAACTCAACGAGCTCGGTAGCTCCAAACGATAAGCCAAACTGCCCACACGAGCAACCACTAGAAAAGGGCCAATGTACCGCGGGCTAACCTTCCCGGTGGTACCAAAACGAACAATACCCTTAGTTGGCGACACTCGAAGGAGCACAAGGTCACCAACCGCAAACTCCAACTCTCAGCGTCGAACGTTCGCATAACTCTTTTGTCGGCTCTGAGTGGCCTGCAGGTTCTGACGAACCACCCGCACTTTCTCCACAGTCTGCTGAACAAGGTCTGAACCAAGTAAAGATCTCTCACTCACTGCATCCCAACAAAGACGGGAAACACACCTTCGACCATACAAAGCCTCAAAAGGAGTCATATTGAGAGACCATGTGGAGGTCATCCCGTTGTGTATGATGAGTAATTGACATCGGTTTAGGAAAAGTCGAGTTTGAGTCGGTTGGTTCGGACCTAGACGTTGCGTGGTGTAACGGGCTCGGTCGGACTTTAGTCAAACTTAGTCGTATGGGTTAGGATGTATATTCCATTTATTACAGCGAGTTTGATCTTGCTAATGCTATTTGCGCGTTCATGTATCGGCGGTGCTATGTGACGTGTTTTCTTGTCTGTGTCCGCAGGATGCGAGGCGAGTCGTGGCGAGACACGGTGGACCGGACTAGGCGCGGTGGTCTTGAGGTCGAACGGTCATGAGGTGTTGAAGACGACGTGGACTCGGCGTGTTGCGGGCGTGCGAGGCAAGGAGCGCGAAGCTTCCGGAAGGTGCGTATGAGGCGAACGGAATTTCGCAAGCTGCACAAGCGGAGGCGCTCCGTTAGGGTTTAGCCGGCGAACGGTTGGAGACCCGTTAGCCAAGGGCTATAAATAGGTGTTGGGGCTGCATACCCTTTGAGCATCACATATAGTTTTAGAGCCCTTCTCTCATGTGTGTGTTCCTCTCAAGAACATGTGTAGTTCTTGGTGATCTTGAGGATGGAGGGTGTGAGGATGGATTGAAAGACTTGTAATCATTTTCTCATTTTAATCCTTCATGCCTCAGTCAGTTGGAGATGCCGTTCGTTTGAGTTTTCTTGTTCCCTTGAACTGGTCTGTGTGTTTTGCCTCTGTTCTTTTGTTGTCTTCGGTTCTTTCCTACTTATTTTGTTTGTGAATTGAATCCTTGGTTTGTCTCAGAAAAGGAGTTCTAATCCTACTGCTATTCAATTCATTTTCTTGTTTCTTCACTCAGCAGAGGACATAATCTTTTCTTGGTTTAAAAAAAATTTCTCATCCGAATGATTTGTGAAACATAAGATTCCTGCATGCTATTCTTCCTGTGATTATCCGTCTAAGCCCCTGTGATCTTTTTGTCAAAACACAATACTTACTGTTCCTTCCTCTTTGTGTTCTTTGATTATGATTTCCTTCTTTTTGGCCGAATGGCTCACGTGAGAAGAAATCATGTTTGTTCTTCTTTTGTGTGGTTTTGATCCCGTGTTGTATGTAGTCCAGATTTCCATTTCTCTCGTTGATTTCTACCGGGCACACGAAGTGAAGCAAGAGTTGTTTCTTCACTCGATTTCTCCTCGACTTTGTTCTGCTGTTGTGTTTATCCTTTTGCTTTCTTGACTACTTTCTTTCTTTAGTTTGTTTGTCCCGAGGAGAGCTTCAATGCCTTGCAATCCTCTTGCCTTCGCTGTCTTCTGTACTCCTTTGTTTCATCTTTTCTTTAGTGACTCTCTCGATTCTTGATGTCTCTGCTGTTTTCTTTTGCAGCATTGTGTGTTTTGGCTGCTCTCTTTTCATGGTTTTGGTCGGCTGCAGCAGCGTTCGTCTCTGCTCTGCAGTTAGCAGTTCTTTGCGCCTTCTGCATTTTCTTTATAGGTCGTGTTGGCGAAATCGCTTTAAAGCTTGTGTTTGCTCTTTCGCTCGAGTTTGCTCTCCGGTCCGCCTGTGTCTTTCTGCTCAATTTGGTTCTAGTAACAAAAATCTTATTGTCAGTAATCAATTTTCTCGGCAGGAGTGTGTATCCTTTTGCTCCGGCTATTCATAGCCGAATATGTGTGCTTAAGTTTTCATCTTCTTTGTTTGGCTTGTAGAATCAAATCGAGTTTTGTCTTACCAATCGGCAAAATCTATTTTCTTGCTTCATAGTCATTATAGCTATCGGAGAGGAAAGTCGCGTGTACGTTGGGGCAAATTTTAAACGCACCATTCACCCCCCCTCTGCTGCCATTTCCGATCCTACACATATTGATACTCGCCTGATAACTATTGTTATACGCGAACTCTGCCGAAGCCAGATGGTCCTCCCAACTGCCCTTCCAAGATAGTACACAAGCTCGGAGCATATCCTCCAAAGTCTGAATGGTCCGCTCTGACTGACCATCTGTCTAAGGGTGAAAAGCCGTAAAGAGGGAAACTATCGTGCCCAACGCAGCCTGAAGACTCTGCCAGAACTCAGAGATGAACTTGGCATCCCGGTCAGAAACAATTGACTGAGACACACCATGTAGTCATACCACCTCTCGGATATACAACGGGGCCAGATCCTGCGCTGTATTGGTCGTCTTCATTGGAATGAAGTGTGCGGACTTGGTAAGTCTGTCCACCACAACCCAAACTGTGTCTTGCCCTCGAGGTGAGCGCGGCAATCCGACCACGAAATCCATTGTGATATGCTCCCACTTCCACTTAGGTATCTCCAAAGGCTGCAACAAACCAGCAGGCCGCTTATGCTCGGCCTTCACCTGCTGACAAACGCCACAAGAAGCGACATATTTAGCAATATCCACCCTCATTCGTTTCCACCAAAAGACCTACTTCTGATCTTGATACATCTTGGTCTCTCTCGGATGTACAGAGTACGGAGTCCGGTGAGCCTCACGAAGAATATCATCCTTCACCTCTGATTTCTAGGGTACACATAGTCGGCCTCTGAAACGAACCGCACCACTCTCATCCACTCTAAAATCTTGGGAATGACTCTACGAGATCAGTTAGAGCAGTTAGAGGATGAACAGCTGGCCCTCCTAGCTCGGAAGTTCTCCCATGCTTACAAGAGAAGGAGGGACGGAAAAGAAGAGGACCATGATTTGCTTTGAGTGTGGTGGCCCCAACCACATTCGAGCAAACCGCCCCAAGGCGGGAAGGGCAAAGGCGACTACTGCGCTCGAGCAAGAACAACGACATCAACAAGAACCGCAACACAAAGCCCCCACTCGGGGCGCAAGGCAAGAAGAAGTTCGCAACTTCGGAAGGCCAAGAAGCTCTTCCATGCGTCCTCACCGCCTTCGACGACCTCGACCTCGGTGAGGTAGAGGGATGGAGCGACGACGACGGACGGGGACCAAGAGCCCAAGGATGGCGGCAACGACTTCTCGGCAGATGTGCTTCATGGCCCTTGAGGGCGAGATCGTGACAACAGCTCTACTCCGACTCGGACGAGGTATGTCCCACCTACGATCAGCTCAATCATGCTTTTCTTAAGCTAGGTGGTTTTCATGCTAGAGCTAAGTCTAGGTGTACCGAGTTAGAGAAGGAAGTAGATAGACCGTCACGGAGTTTACTTCACTTATATTTGTTCCTTCCCGTGACGACTGTGATACATGCATTGCCTTGCTTGGAGATATGGAGAAACGAAGGATCTCGCATGATAGTGTGTCCTCCGAGCTTGATATTGTTAAGGTGGAGAATGTTAGTCTGCTTGCTGAATTAGAATTGAGTAGGACTACATTACCCTACTTACTACCGATGAGACTATTTCTCCCACCTCATGTGAGGATAAGGACAACTGCTAGAGGACCTTATACCATGCTACTTGATCTCGCCTGAATCTTGCGAAACTTGCAATAATCAAGATGAACTTAAAGCAGGCGGACCATAAAATTGTCAATTGCGTGCTTCCTGTTAGAGCCTATTGTTTCTTGCACAAACCGTCCTAAGTTAATCTACGAACTTGAATCGTCTCAAAACAGTTTCAAGAAATGATTGACTACAATAAGAAAATGGCTCAGTATGCTTCTAAGGCTCCTGTTAGCTCACCATGCAAAGATTGTGATAAACTAAAATCTGATTTGATTGCTTTAGATGAAAATGTGTGAAGCTAACTAAGGACCTTCTAGAAAATCACATCCTCCTTGTGCTTTACTCTTTGAGGTGTTGGAAAAGGATAAGGACATGGTAGAGACGTTTAGGAAGAGTTACGAAGACCAAATGGCTAGAATTAGGACTGCCCCTTGTGTGTCCTGCGAAGCCCTCAAGGTTGAGGTGGCCGTGCATAAGGAAAAATATGCACGTGCTATTCGCTCTTCTTCTGTTGGTTCTTCTTCCTCTCCTCCTGTTGTTCCTTCTTCTTCTCCTTGCTCTTCTTGCACCTCTCTCTTTCGGGAGTGTCGAGACCTTATGAACACTCTCGAGAAATTTGTAGGAGGTAAGAAGAAACTCAATCTTATTCTAGATCAATCAAAGATTTGTAAGTTCAAAAAGGGTCTAGGATATGATCTCCGTGAGGATGTGAGGAAACATCCACCGTCGTGCTCGGACCCGTAGTAGCGCAGGTGTGTTTGAGGTCAAGCCCAAGAACAAGAAAGTTCAATTTAAATCGTGGGCTTTGTCCAAGGGATTTACGGACAAAGGTGATTTCACCGCAGCTTGCCCCTCGGGCGGCATCATTGCACCTTCCGCCGAAGGATGGGCATTTGTTTGACCATTGCTTCAAGCGCCAAGATCGCGCCAAGAGACCATGTTGAGTCTCTTAGGTGTATTCGTGGTCAGCCCGCACCTTGAGTGCACCAAGACCAACACGAGGTCTAGGTTTGCTACTGTTGGTAGCCTTGGGCAGCACTGAGGACTTGGTTTTTCTGAGTCTTCTGTTTTTCGTCTTCGTGCTCCCTCTGATCGTGACTTCCGCCGTCCTGAGGGTAGATCTCTGAGAGACCATGTGGTGGTCATCCCGTTGAGAATGATGAGTAATTGACATCGTTTTAGGAAAAGTCGAGTTTGAGTCGGTTGGTTCGGACCTTGACGTTGCGTGGCGCAACGGGCTCGGTCGGACCAGGTCGAACTTGTCGTACGGGTTTAGGAGGCGTATTCTGCTGATGCGACATGTTTGGATTTGTTTATGCTTACATATATCGAGCGGTGCTATTTGATGTGTTTCTTGTCTGTGTTGACTGCAGGACTTCAAGGCGGTGTCATGGCGAGACACGGTGGACCGGACTAGGCGCAGGTGGCGCTGAGGTTAGAACGGTCGGGATGTGTCGAAGACGACGTGAACTTGAGGTGGTTGCGAGTCGGGAGACGAGGAACCAAAGCTGGAGCTACCGGTGATGGACACAACGAGCGACGACGAGAGGACCGGGACTAGACTCGGTGGAGCTCAAGTCTCGGTCGATGTCGGATGGAAGCGACGGGCACATGCGCGGACCTGGACTAGACTGTGGAGGAGTCGAGGTCCGACGGTCAAGGTACCGAGGTGGAAGCTTGGGAAAGTGCTTGAGGGCAAATTGAAGATTTGACTCAAGCAATGAGAGGAGGGGCTGTTTTTCCCTCCAAATCCTGGTCATGTAGACTTTGACCTTGCCTCATATGGTGTGTGAGGTGGAGGAGTGGATGTTGTATGATATTTCTTGTTTTGCTTCTTTGAGGTGAGCTCTTGCCTTCAAAATGAGGAGAGGGAGTTGTGTGTTTGGTGCTCACGTCTCCTGCGTGAGACAGAGGAGCCAAGGAGTGTGCCCAGTCTCCTATGCGTATTTTCTTGCCCTCTCCGGTGTGTGTGATCTTGCGTGAGAGATGGATTGATCTGGATGTAAACAATCCCTCTGTAATCATTCCTCTCAGTGCAAACCATTGATGTCTTCTGGATCGTTGAGTTGTGTTTATGAATTGAGTTGATTCTATTTACTTCTTCCTCTGCTCTTGTTTCTACATTTCTAGGGTTTCGTTATTTTGATTCTCTTCATGAAGTGGGATGAAACTTGATATCTAGAGTCCTGTGGCTATTGCTAACATATCCTCAAAGTTTCATGAGCAAAGGTTCAAGGATTAGAGAGCAATTTGGAATTTGGTCTCTCTGTTGAGTTCATTTGCTATGTTCTTGTTTTGGGTTTTCGGTTCTGCTTTGTAGCGATCGGCGACTGCAGCTTCTTCAAGATGTTTGACCCGCACATCATTCGGCAAAAGTAAATTTCCTGCTGCAGTTCTCTTCAGTTTACAGCATTCCTTGCTTTAGCTGTTAAGAAGAAAAACTGAGCTTGAGCTGTGTTCGGCGATTGCATTCTCTGCAGTCTGCACTGCCTGTTTTTGGCCAGGAGTCTTCACTACAGTCTGTAGCAAATCAAGCTCTCGGTGATCATTTTTCAGTCTCAGTTAACAGCAGTTTTTTTATTTGTCTGTGATCAGTTTTCAGGCAGCAAAAATACTCATGGTTTAAGTCCAGTTTTCAGATGCTGATTCGGTTCATTTTCTTGTTCAGTCAATGTTGAATGCTTGCGTCTAAAGAAGTATTTTGTCTTCTATTCGGCAATGCAAGTATCTACTGTTTGGTCTTTGATTTCCAGAGGAGTTTCTAGGCTGCAGCTCTCTTATTCCTTCAGTCACTTTTCTTTTTATTTCTTTCCTGATCTTTGACGATTTTGCATGCAGATCAAAACGCAATATTTTCAGCTGAAATTTTTACTGACTACTCTCTGATTTATGCTGAATTTTTCAGTGTCGCATGCGTTCCAAATTTCAGCAAGATTAATTTTAATTTTCTGTGAGGTGCTTTATTTTGCATCTTTTGAAAAACAAAGGTACTAATTGTCGGGGCGATTTTGAAAGAGAGCGACATTCACCCCTCCGCCGCCATTTCGGTCCTACAATTGGTATCGAGCCAGTTAGCTCTTGTCTATAGATCTTAACCGTCCGCAAGCCATGGCGACAGACAAGTATTCCACCAAGCCGCCCATCTTGATGGCTGGATTACCCTTCGGAAAAGTCGAATGGAAACTTACATCCGTGCTCGGGGGTATGCCATCCGCTAAGGTGAAGATTCGGTTGTTGTTCCCGCCGATGAGAACATCAATGCCGGAATATGGCTGATGTTGAGGCGAATGCAAAGGCAAGGAACATCATCATTCGAGGTTGAGCAGGCGAATTCGATCGATCTCTCACCCGTCGTCCGCTTACGACATCCGGGTGACCTCAATGCATACCATGAGGGCACCACCCGGATCAAGACGGTTCGACAGACCGCCTCAAGCGTGAATACAAGAAATTCGAGATGCTTGCCGGTGAGTCCCTTGACGAGTGTTTCGTGGTTTCACAAGATTTTGAGCAACCTCCGAGCCGTCGGTCTCACATACTCCGACTCGGATAACGCCGACAAATCCTCTCTCGCACTCGATCTTGGCTTTGGGAGATGAAGGTGACTACCATCAAGGACACCACGGACCTCTCGACCCTGACTCTTGACGCGCTTTACTCGCGCCTCAAGACTCACGAGATTGACATAGTCTCTCGTCGGTCGAAGTCACAGTCGATGGCACTAGTCACCGATCCCGCTTCTGGATCTTCTTCTGCTGAGCCTTTGTGTGGATTCTCCCTCGCTGCTCTCTGTGACATAACTGATGATCAGTTAGAGCAGCTTGCGGATGAACAGCTAGCCCTCCTAGCGCGAAGATTTTCTCATGCTTACAAGAGGAGGAGGGATGGAAAAAGAGGAGGACCCGTGATTTGTTTCGAGTGTGGTGGCCCCAACCACATCCGAGCAAACTGTCCCAAGCTTGAAAGGGTAAAGGCGACTTCAAGGTTCGGGCAAAACGACTACATCGACATGAACCGCAACTCAAGTCCTCGGCACGGTCAAGGCAAGAAGAAGTTCCGCAACTTTGGGAAGGCGAAGAAGCTCTTCCACCGCGTCCTCACCGCTTTCGACGACCTCGACCTCAGCGAGGTGGAGGGATGGAGCGACGACGACGGGACGGGTGATCAAGAACCCAAAGGCGACGGCGACTTCTCCGGCATGTGCTTCATGGCCCTCGAGGGCTTAATCGAGCGACAATGTCGTATTCGACTCCGACGAGGTGAGCCCTACTTATGACCAAATTTTAATGATGCTTTCCTTAAGCTAGGTAGATTTCATGCCAAGTCTAGGCTAGGTGTGCCGATTTGGAGAAGGAAGTAGCTAGACTATCACGGAGCTTATTTAAACTTACATCCGCTTCCTCCGTGATGGCCGTGATACATGCCGTGCCTTGATTGATGATATGGAGAAATTAAGGACCTCTCATGCTAGTCTGTCTTCTGAGCTTGATTTGATTAAGGTGGAGAACATTAGTCTTCTTGCTGAGCTTGAGATGAGTAGGGTAGTTCCTATTTCATCTTCTACTGTTGAGACTATTTCTTGCACCTCATGTGAGGATAAGGATAATGCTTTTAGAGGTCTTTATACATTGCTTCTCGATCTGCCCGAGACGTGTGAAACTTGTAATAACTTAAAGATAAATCTAAAACGGGCAGATCATAAAATTGCTGAGTTACAAGCTTTTCTACTTGAGCCTATTGCTTCATGTGTAAATTATCCTAAGTTAGCTCACTTGAACTTGAATCTGTCTCAAAGCAGTTTCAAGAAATGATTGACTACAATAAGAAAATGGCTCAAGATGCTTCTAAGGACCTGTTAGCTCACCATGCAAAATTGTGACAAACTAAAATCTAACCCGATTGCTTTGGATGATAAATGTGAAGCTAACTAAGGACCTCCTAGAAAAATCACGTCCCGCTTGTGCCTTCAGGCCGAGGTGTTGGAAAAGGATAAGGACATGGTAGAGACGTTTAGGAAGAGTTACGAAGACCAAATGGCTAGGATTAGGACTGCCCTGTGTGTCTGCGAAGCCCTCAAGGTTGAGGCGGCCGTGCATAAGGAGAGATACGCGTGCCATTCGCTCTTCCGTTGTTGGTTCTTCTTCCTCTCCTCCTGCCTCTCTCTCCTTCCCTTGCTCCTCTTGCACCTCTCTCTTTCAGAGTGCCGTGCCTTATGAACACTCTTGAAAGATTCACTGAGGCAAAAGAATCTCAATCTTATTCTAGACCAATCAAAGATTTGCAAGTTCAAGCAGGTCTAGGATATGATCTCCGTGAGGATGTGAGAAACATCCACCGTCGTGCTCGGACCCGTGGCCGCAGGTGTGATTGAGGTCAAGCCAAGAACAAGGAAGTTCAATTTAAATCGTGGGCTTTATCCAAGGGATTTCGACAAGAAGGTGATTTCACCCGCAGCTCGACCCCTCGGCGGGCGTATCATTGCACCTTCCGCCGAAGGATGGGCATTTATTTGACCATTTCTTCAAGCGCGCCAAGATCGCGTAGAGACCGTGTTGCAGCCTCTTAGGCGTATTCTGTGGTCACCTCGGACCTTGAGTGCACCTAAGACCAACACGAGGTCTAGGCTTGCTCTTGTTGGTAGCTTTGGGCAAGATCGAGGACTTGGTTCTTCCAAGTTTTACATTTTCGTCCTCATGCTCCCTCCGGTCGTGACTTCCGCCGTCACCGAGGGTAGATCTCGCTTCCATCGAGATAGCTACCCGCGGCGTGATCGCCAGGCCGCCGATGCTCCACTCGCCTCTCCGTAGTAGTCGGACCCAAGAATGCCAGTGTCCGCACATAGACCTTCCGCTTCTTTGAGCGACGGAGAGCGAGGGTAGTTAGAGGTCGATCGTGTGTGACTACTTCTTACGCCGACGTGTGACTCAAGATTGGGTGCCAAAATCTATGTTGATTTATCCCAAGATCGAGACTTTGCTCTCTTGTTGACTCGTGTTCACGGCGGAAGGAAAGGTTTGGCTTGTAGACTCCGGTGTTCACGACACATGATCGGAGATTCCGCTGGTTTTATTCCTTGCCCGTGCTCCGTGTGATGAGACGATCACTTTGGAGATGCTTCTTCCGGGCGTCATCGCCAAAGGTACAAGGCATTAATGATTCATTTGTTTTAAAAGATGTTGCCTTGGTTAGTAAGTCGCAGACAATTTGCTTTCGCCTCTCACCACTGATGACGATTTCGAGGTGAGTTTTAAGAAAACAACTCGCAAAATTCTTTATTCTTCTGTAGTCCGGTTTATGGATTTCTTGTTTTGGGAGGATCTTCGTGCTGATTTTTCCGAGTCTTCCGTGATCCTCTCCGGTTTTGGTTGCTTCGAGTCCCGCGACCTTTCCTTCGGCATAGGAGACTTGGTCATATTGATTTGACCATTTGACTCGAAAGTTAGCGGCCACGATCTCATTCGTGGTCTCGAAACTCAAGATGGTCAAAGATCTTGTTTGCGCCCATGCCGCAGCACGGCAAGATGGTTGCCGCTTCTCATCCTCCCACACAAGCATTATGACCGATGCAGGACACCGCTCCATATGGATACGGTTGGACCACCGACTCTGCGATCAAGAGGAGGAAGTGGTATGTCCTTGTCGTGGTCGATGACTTCTCGAGGTACTCTTGGGTGTTTTTCTTGGCCTCAAGGATGAGACGCTTACACATTTCCGAGGACTTTTCAGTAGGCTTTCTGTTGAGATTCCGTGTGCCTTACGAGCGATCCGCAGGGACAATGGCACGGAGTTCAAGAATACCTACTTTGAGAGTTTCGTGGTGAGACAGTGTAGAGCACCGCCTCTTCTCCATACGCCCCTCACCGAATGGCGTTGGGAGAGGAAGAACCGCACCTTGGTCGAGATGGCCAGACGATGCTTGATGAGTACTCTACACCGCTGAAGTTTTGGGTGAAGCCATAGCCACCGCGTGCCATGTTTCGAACAGAGTTTTCTTGGGCACATTTGCACCGCACTTATGAGTTGAGATACGGCAAAAGCCCGCGCTTCCCATTTTCGTGTGTTTGGTTGCAAGTGTTTTATTCTCAAGTCCGGAACTCGGATAAGTTCGAGTCACATTCTTGTGATGGACTCTTTCTAGGCTACTCGACTTCTTCAAGGGCCTATAGGGTCCGGAACTCATGAGTCTAGCAAAATGGTAGAAACTCAGGAGGTAACCTTCGATGAGGCCACCCCCGGACTAGGCCCGATATCTCGTGTTCACTAGAGCAGTCCGAGACCATCTTCGTGGATGATGAGGATGATGGAGATGAGGGTTGTCACCCGATCCGGTCCCTCATCCACCCCTTGAGGTGCCTTCTTCCACCGCCTCCTCGAGGTGATCGCCCCTTACCTTCGCTTCTTCCGAGCTAGTGGCTTTGTTCCTACCCCGCCGTAACGAGGTAGAGGCCACTTCTTCATCTCATCCAGACCTCCAAGACATATTCAAAATCTCATCTTTCCGAGCGTATGATTGGAGATGTCTTTGAACGAGCCACACGCTCCAGTGTCCGGGCGTGACGCTTTTCTGCTCCACTGCCTTGTAGCTTCTTTTGAGCCCAAGGACGCTTGTCATGCTTTATCTGATGAGTCTTGGGTCAATGCCATGCATGAGGAGCTCGAAAGTTTCGAAAGAAACAAGGTCTGGACGCTTGTTGAGCCCCCTCGAGGTCACAATATCATTGGAACCAATTGGGTGTTCAAGAACAAGCAGAGCGAGGATGGGGTAGTCATTCGAAACAAGGCTAGACTGGTTGCTCAGGGGTACTCCTGTGTCGAGGTTCTAGACTTGAGGAGACCTTCGCCTGTAGCTCGCCTTGAGGCCATTAGAATTCGCTTGCCTTTGCAGCTTCTAAGGGTTTCAAGCTTTACCTGATGGACGTTAAGCGCCTTTCTCAATGGCTTCATTGAGGAAGAAGTCTATGTCGACACCTCCGTGTTTCGAGAACCCCAAATACCCTAGTCATGTCTACAAGCTTTCCAAAGCTACAGTATGGACTTAAGCAGCCCCTAGAGCTTGGTATGAGAGGCTTAAGTCCTATCTTTGAGGCATAATTTTGAAATGGGTAAAGTTGACAAGACCTTGTTCATTCGCCGGCTGGCAATGACCTTCTACTCGTCCAAATTTATGTCGATGACATTATCTTTGGCTCTTCTCATGCTCTAGTTTCACAGCTTCTCGGATGTCATGAGCACCGAGTTTGAGATGAGCATGATGGGTGAGTTGACTTTCTTCCTTGGCTTCCAAATTAAGCGCACTGGAGGGTACCTTTTGCATCAAGGCAAGTACACTCGAGACCTCCCGAGACGCTTTGACATGAGTGATGGAAAGCCGTGTCAACTCCGATGGCTTCTACGGCTTCTCTTGACCTGTATGAGGATGGCGAGCCGCTTGATCAAAAGGAGTTCGAAGTATGATTGGCTCTCTCTTGTACCTCACCGCCGAGACCGGACATACACTTTTCTCGTGTCTTTGTGCTCTGCTTCGAGCTTCTCCTCGTGTATCTCACCGCCAAAGCGGTGAAACGCATCTTCGGTACCTTCGAGCTACCATTGACTATGGTATCGGTACTCTTCCTCGTCCTGCCTTTCCTTAAGAGCCTACTCGGATGCAGATTTTCTTTGGTCAGGATAGACAGAAGAGCACTTCGGCACCGCCAATTCATTGGCACTTCTCTTGTTCTGGTCCCCGAGGAAGGGCCCTGTTGCATACCCACCGCAGAGGCCGAGTACGTTGTTGCGCCATTGTCAGAGCCAAGTGCTTTGATGGTCTCGACCTCGGGACTTTGGGTTAGTTATCGACGTTGTTCCACCCTTTGTGATAACACTTCACGATTAACATTGCTAAGAACCCAGCAACATTCTCGGACCAAGCATATCGACATTCGCTTTCACTTCCTTAGAGACCATGTGGAGAAGGGTGACATCGTGCTCCGCTTGTGGAGGGTGACCACCGCTGGTGACATCTTCACCAAGCCTTTGGATGGTTCGAGGTTTTCACCATGGGAGAGCTTGGGGTGGTGTGTCCTTATGGACTGTTGTGAGGGGGAGCTTTGGGCTTTACTGTTTTATCATATTAATTATACTGCCTCCTTCTTCGTTGCATCGCATTTTTGGGTGCATTGGGCTTAGTCCTTCTAGCATAGGTTAGAGTGTGTCTCTTCTCGAGTGCTTAGACTTCTTGGTCTTATCTTGTGCTTCGTGATAGTCTGTTTCTTATCTCACTAGGTTGAGCTCACTCACTTCTTCTAGGTTCTAGCGAGGGTTGGGCCACCCTGCAGTATGTGGCACGTGTTTGCTCTCTAGTGTGTGTTTTACTCGACGCTTGTTGTCCCGAGTCATATGGGGTAGATAAGAGTTAGTCTGAGTCATTAGTATTCTCTATCTTATCTATGCTTTAAGGACTGCCTTTCTTGATTTATTTGCCAGCTCTTTCTTTTATTGCTTTGGTTCAGGGGGAGTTCATTTGGGAACTTCTAGATATTAATGTTGACATAACTCAACTTGAACTAAAAGTTGTATCTCAAGTTAAGGGGGAGCTGGATGTTCTTCATTTGTATTTGTAACATAATTAAATGGAGCCTTGATTATTATCCTTTCATGACATGTTTTCATTATATTATATCTTGCCATTATTTTTGCTCCATTGCTAATTTGATCATGACTTTATATGTGTGGTCAAGTCTTTGCCATGATAGGTTAATTAAAATGCTAAATTTTGATCTAATTCATGTCTTGTTCATATTTGAGACTAGTCAGCTTTGTGTTATCTTTTATGGTCCTTGCCATGTCAAATAGGTCGAGTTGAGCCTTGAATCTTAGTTGAGCAATAGATTGAGCTATACAGGTTTCTTGATGACACATAAGTTAGTACAATCTATTAAAAGCAAAAGATCTCTTTGTGCGAAAAACCGATCTCACCAATTCCTTCTCATGAGACCGCTTGCCATTGCACAAGGCATGAACTCGGGAGTTTTGATGACCAAGATCATTTCCTTAAGATTCTCGCTTGGAATGATCACATAAGGCTTGAGGTCTAGCACATGGTGAATAAAAGATGGTTGAAAACAACCATGTGATCTCAAAAGAAAATGTCAAATGTGCTCAATTGCTAAAATATTCAATGTACTCCAACAATTGTATCATTCTTGAACAAATAGCACTCTAGTTTGCTCAACACTAGCTTCTTGATTCCATTTAGGCGATTGACATGGCTTGCATCATTTGTGGATATCATTAGCTAGACTAAAATCATATTTGACTTGACTTGCTAAGCACTTCAATTAAAATTCAGATTATACCTTATGTTGCTTAGCTTCTCTTTACATACTTAGTTATGATCTTTATAGCATATTTGTATGTTCGGCTTGATATAATGCATGATGGTCATTCGATAATTCTCATGGCTCTACATACTTAAAAATGATCAAATCAGCCTTTTCATCCATTTTCATGACTTTTTCTCCTTCCTTCCATCTTGATGGGTTTATTGTCAAAAGGGGGAGAATAGTGGTAGAAAAAGCCACTTTGGGAGCTTTGAGGAAAACTTGTTCTTTATTTTGCTCCTTCTGTCGACATGGTCATTAGCTTCACTCTTTTTCTTATGGACCATGTTAGACTCTTCAAACTCAACTTTATGCTTTTTCGGTGTTTGTCAATATACTCATCAAGGGGGAGATTGAGAGACCATGTGGTGGTCATCCCGCTGAGAATGATGAGTAATTGACATCGCTTTTAGGAAAAGTCGAGTTTGAGTTTGTTGGTTCGGACCTTGACGCTTGCGTGGCGAACTGCTCGGTCGGACTGTGTCGAACTTGTCGACGGGTTTAGGAGGCGTATTCTGCTGATGCGACATGTTTGGATTTGTTTATGCTTACATATATCGAGCGGTGCTATTTGATGTGTTTCTTGTCTGTGTTGACTGCAGGACTTCAAGGCGGTGTCATGGCGAGACACGGTGGACCGGACTAGGCGCAGGTGGCGCTGAGGTTAGAACGGTCGGGATGTGTCGAAGACGACGTGAACTTGAGGTGGTTGCGAGTCGGGAGACGAGGAACCAAAGCTGGAGCTACCGGTGATGGACACAACGAGCGACGACGAGAGAACCGGGACTAGACTCAGGTGGAGTCGGAAGTCTCGGTCGATGTCGGATGGAAGCGACGGGCAGCGGCGGACGAGACTAGACTCTGTGGAGGAGTCGAGGTCCGACGGTCAAGGTACCAGAGGTGGAAGCTTAGGGACGTGCTTGAGGGCAAATTGGAGATTTGACTCAAGCAATGAGAGGAGGGGCTGTTTTTCCCTCCAAATCCTGGTCATGTAGACTTTGACCTTGCCTCATATGGTGTGTGAGGTGGAGGAGTGGATGTTGTATGATATTTCTTGTTTTGCTTCTTTGAGGTGAGCTCTTGCCTTCAAAATGAGGAGAGGGAGTTGTGTGTTTGGTGCTCACGTCTCCTGCGTGAGACAGAGGAGCCAAGGAGTGTGCCCAGTCTCCTATGCGTATTTTCTTGCCCTCTCTGGAGTGTGTGTGATCTTGCGTGAGAGATGGATTGATCTGGATGTAAACAATCCCTCTGTAATCATTCCTCTCAGTGCAAACCATTGATGTCTTCTGGATCGTTGAGTTGTGTTTATGAATTGAGTTGATTCTATTTCGCTCTTCCTCTGTTCTTGTTTCTACATTTCTAGGGTTTCGTTATTTTTGATTCTCTTCATGAAGTGGGATGAAACTTGATATCTAGAGTCATGTGGCTATTGCTAACATATCCTCAAAGTTTCATGAGCAAAGGTTCAAGGATTAGAGAGCAATTTGGAATTTGGTCTCTCTGTTGAGTTCGCTGCTATGTTTACTGTTTTGGGTGTTTTCGGTTCTCATTGTAAGGCGTTCGGCACTACTGAGTTCTTCACCGTGTTTCGCCCATGATCATTCGGCAAAAGTAAATTTCCGCTGCAGTTCTCTTCGCCATAAAGATTCCTTGCTTTAGTCATTAAGAAGAAAACCGAGCTTGAGTCGTGTTCGGCGATTGCATTCTCTCGCATCAGACCGCCTGTTTTGGCGAGAGTCTTCACTACACCAGAGCAAATCAAGCTCTCGGTGATCATTTTCAGTCTCGCTAATGCAGTTTTTATTTGTCTCGTGATCGCCAGCAAGAAAATACTCATGGTTTAAGTCCGCCAGATGTTGATTCGGTTCATTTTCTTGTTCACCAATGTTGAATGCTTGCGTCTAAAGAAGTATTTTGTCTTCTATTCGGCAATGCAAGTATCTACTGCTTGGTTTTGATTTCGAGGAGTTTCTAGGCTCAGACTCTCTTATTCCTTGAGTCACTTTTCTTTTATTTCTTTCCCGATCTTTGACGATTTTGCATGCGATCAAAACGCAATATTTTCAAATTGAAATTTTCTTGACTACTCTACGATTTATGCTGAATTTTTCAAAGTCGCATGCGCTCCAAATTTCAGCAAGATTAATTTTAATTTTCGTGAGGTGCTTTATTTTGCATCTTTTGAAAAACAAGTACGAATTGTCGGGGCGATTTTGAAAGAGAGCGACATTCACCCCCTCCGTCGCCATTTTGGTCCTACAACTGCTTCCATCGAGATAGCTACCCGCGTGATCGGGCCAGGCCGCCGGTGCTCGACTCGCTCTCCGTAGCGGCCGGACCGACAATGCCTTCAGTCTCCACATAGACCTTCCGCTTCTTTGAGCGACGGAGAGCGAGGGTAGTTAGAGGTCGCCAGTGTGACTACTTCTTCCGCTCGACGTGTGACTCAAAGATTGGGTGCCAAAATCTATGTTGATTTATCCCAAGATCGAGACTTTGCTCTCTTGTTGACTCGTGTTCACGGGTGGAAGGGAAAGGTTTGGCTTGTAGACTCGGTGTTCACGACACATGACCGGAGATTCCGCTCGCTTTTCTTCCCTTGCCCGTGCTCCGGTGATGAGACTATCACCTTTGGAGACTCTTCGTCTCGACACGCCATCGCCAAAGGTACCGTATGCGTTAATGACTCATTTGTTTTAAAAGATGTTGCCTTGGTGAGTAAACTGCAATACAATTTGCTTTCGGTTTCTCGACCACCGATGACGGTTTCGAGGTAAGTTTTAAGAAAACGCCGCAAAATTGTTGATTCTTCTGTAGTCCGGTTTATGGATTTCTCGTTATGGGAGGATCTTCGTGCTGATTTTATTGAGTCTTCCGTGATCCTCTCCGTGTTTGGTTGCTTCGAGTCCCGCGACCTTTCCTTCTCGCATAGGAGACTTAGTCATATTGATTTGATCATTTGACTCGAGTTAGCGGTCACGATCTCATTCGTGGTCTCGCGAAACTCAAGATGGTCAAAGATCTTGTTTGCGCCCATGCCGATGCGGCAAGATGGTTGCCGCTTCTCATCCTCCCACACAAGCATTATGACCGATGCACCGACACCGCTCCATATGGATACGGTTGGACCAAATGAGTGCGCGATCGCAGGAGGGAAGTGGTATGTTCTTGTCGTAGTCGATGACTTCGAGGTATTCTTGGTGTTTTCTTAGCCTCAAGGATGAGACGCTTACACATTTTCGAGGTCTTTCAAGAGGATTTCGTGAGCTTGTGCCTTACGAGCGATCCGCAAGGACAATGGCACGTAGTTCAAGAACTCCTACTTTGAGAGTTTCGTGATGAGACCGTAGAGCACCGCTCTTCTCCATACGTCCCTCGCCAGTAATGGCGTTGTGGAGAGGAAGAACCGCACCTTGGTCGAGATGGCGTGACGATGCTTGATGAGTACTCTACACCGCGGAAGTTTTGGGCTGAGGCTATAGCCACCGCGTGCCATGTTTCTAATCGAAGTTTTTTCTGCACACTTGCACCGCACTTATGAGTTGAGATACGCTAAAGCCCAGGTGTTTCTCATTTTCGTGTGTTTGGTTGCAAGTGTTTTATTCTAAAGTCCGGGAACCTAGATAAGTTCGAGTCACGATCTTGTGATGGACTCTTTCTAGGCTACTCGACTTCTTCGCGGGCCTATAGGGTCTGGAACTGCGAGTCTAGCAAATTGGTAGAAACCTGTGAGGTGACTTTCGATGAGGCCCGTCCGGGGACTAGGCCCGATATCTCAGGTTCACTAGAGCAGTCCGAGACCATCTTCGTGGATGATGAGGATGATGGAGATGAGGGTTGTTCACCCGATCCAGCCCTCTTCCACCCCTTGAGGTGCCTTCTTCCACCGCACCTCGAGGTGATCGCCTTACCTTCCGCTTCTTCTCGAGCTAGTGGCTCTGCTCCTACCCCGTCGTGTAACGAGGTAGAGGCCACATCTTCATCTCATCCAGACCTCCAAGACATATCCAAAAATCTCATCCTTCCGAGGCGGATGATTGGAGATCTATTTGAGCGAGTCACACGCTCCAAGTCCGCATGTCACTTTTCTGCCTCCACTGCCTTCGTAGCTTCCTTTGAGCCCAAAGACGTTTGTCATGCTCTCTCCGACGAGTCTTGGATAAATGTCATGCATGAAGAATTAGAGAGCTTCGAAAGAAACAAGGTCTGGACGCTTGTTGAGCCCCCTCGAGATCACAATATCATTGGAACCAAATGGGTGTTCAAGAACAAGCAAAGTGAGGATGGGGTAGTCATTCAAACAAGGCTAGACTGTTGCTCGTGGGTACTCCTGTGTTGAGGGTCTAGACTTGAGGAGACCTTTGCCCTCAGAGTCTGCCTTGAGGCCATTAGAATTTCGCTTGCCTTTGCGCTTCTAAGGGTTTCAAGCTTTACCGATGGACGTCAAGAGTGCCTTTCTCAATGGCTTCATTGAGGAAGAAGTCTATATCAGACAGCCTCCAAGTTTCGAGAACCCCAAATACCCTAGTCATGTCTTCAAGCTTTCCAAAGCGTTGTATGGACTTAAGCAAGCTCCTAGAGCTTGGTATGAGAGGCTTAAGTCCTATCTATTGAGACATGATTTTGAGATGGGTAAAGTTGACAAGACCTTGTTCATTCGCGGCTTGGCAATGATCTCCTTCTCATCCAAATTTATGTCGATGACATCATCTTTGGCGGCTCTTCCCATGCTCTAGTTTCACAGCCTCTCGGATGTCATGAGCACCGAGTTTGAGATGAGCATGATGGGTGAGTTGACATTCTTCCTTAGCTTCCAGATCAAGCGAGACTCGGAGGGTATCTTCTTGCATCAAGGCAAGTACTCGAGACCTCCCGAGACGATTTGACATGAGTGATGGAAAGCCTGTCGACCCCGATGGCTTCTACAAACTGCTCTAGACCGAATGAGGACGGTGAGCGACCGATCAAAAGGAATTCAAGCATGATTGGCTCTCTCTTGTACCTCACCGCCGAGACCGGACATACACTTCTCCGTGTGTCTTTGTGCTCGGTTTGAGCTTCTCCTCGCGTGTCTCACCGCCAAAGCGGTGAAGTGCATCTTTCGGTACCTTCGAGCTACCATTGACTATGGTATCGGTACTCTTCCTCCTCCTGCTCATCCCTTAGAGCCTTTTCGGATGCGCACTTTGCAGTCAGAGGATAGATAGGAAGAGCACTTCGGCACCGCCAGCTCATTGGCACTTCTCTCGTTTCTTGGTCTTCGAGGAAGCATCCGGTGTTGCACACCCACCGCAGAGGCCGAGTACATTGTCGCAGCCGATTCTCGAGCCAAGTGCTTTGGATGGTCTCGACTGCGGGACTTTGGGTTATTATCGACCGTGTTCCGCTCTTTGCGATAACACGCCTGCGATTAGCATTGCTAAGAACCCAAAGCAGCACTCTCGGACCAAGCACATCGATATCGATATCATTTTCTTGAGACCATGTAGAGAAGGGTGACATCGTGCTCCAGTTGTGGAGAGTGACCACCGCTTGGTGATATCTTCACCAAGCCTTTGGATAGCAAGAGATTTTCTCCATGGGAGAGCTTAGGGTGGTCTGTCTCACGGACTGCTGTGAGGGGAGCTTTGGGCTTTACTACTTTATCATATTCTTTATGCTTCGCTCCTTACTATTGCATCGCATCTGGGTACATTGGGTTTTAGTCCTTCTAGCATAGGTTAGAGTGTATCTCTTCGAGTTGCTTAGACTTCTTGCTCTTATCTTATGCTTTCAGATAGTCGCTTCTTATTTCACTAGGTTGAGCTCACTCACTTCTTTTAGGTTCTAGCGAGGGTTGGGCCACCCTGGGTGACAGTGGCACGTGTTTGCTCTCTAGTGTGTGTTTTCTCAACAAATGTTGTTCCGAGTCATATGGGGTAGATGAGAGTCGGTTTGAGCTATAGATTTCTATATCTTATCTATGCTTTAAGGATCACTGCTTTCTTGATATATTTGCCAGCTTCTCGTTTTTATTGCTTTGGTTCAGGGGGAGTTCATTTGGGAACTTCTAGATTTTAATGATGACATAACTCAACTTGAACTAAAAGTTGTATCTCAAGTTAAGGGGAGTCGGATTTTCTTCATTTGATTTGTAACATAACTTAATGGAGCCTTGATTATTATCCTTTCATGACATGTTTTCATTATATTATATCTTGCCATGATTTATGCTCCATTGCTAATTTGATCATGACTTTATATGTGTAGTCAAGTCTTTGCCGTGATAGGTTAATTAAAATGCTAAATTTTGACCTAATTCATGTCTTGTTCATATTTGAGACTAGTCAGCTTTGTGTTATCTTTTTATGGTTCTTGCCATGTCAAATAGGCTGAGTTGAGTCTTGAATCTTAGTTGAGCAATAGATTGAGCTATACAGTTTCTTGATGACACATAAGTTAGTACAATCTATTAAAAGCAAAAGATCTCTTTGTGCGAAAAACCGATCTCACCAATTCCTTCTCATGAGATCGCTTGCCATTGCACAAGGCATGAACTCGGGAGTTTTGATGACCAAGATCATTTCCTTAAGCTTCTCGCTTGGAATGATCGCATAAGGCTTGAGGTCTAGCACATGGTCGAATAAAAGATGGTTGAAAACAACCATGTGATCTCAAAAGAAAATGTCAAATGTGCTCAATTGCTAAAAATGTTCAATGTACTCCAACAATTGTATCATTCTTGAACAAATAGCACTCTAGTTTGCTCAACACTAGCTTCTTGATTCCATTTAGCTTATTGACATGGCTTGCATCATTTGTGGATATCATTAGCTAGACTAAAATCTTGTTTGACTTGACTTGCTAAGCACTTCAATTAAAATTCAGATTATACCTTATGTTGCTTAGCTTCTCTTTACATACTTAGTCATGATCTTTGTAGCATATTTGTATGTTATGGCTTGATATAATGCATGATGGTCATTTTGGATAATTCTCATGGCTCTACAAACTTAAAATGATCAAATCAGATTTCATCCATTTTCATGACTTTTCTCCTTCCTTCCTTCTTGATGGGTTTATTGTCAAAAGGGGAGAATAGTGGTAGAAAAGCCACTTGGGAGCTTTGAGGAAAAATTGTTCTTTCTTTTTGCTCCTTCTGTCGACATGGTCATTAGCTTCACTTTGTGCTTTTTCGGTGTATGTCAATATACTCATCAAGGGGGAGATTGAGAGACCATGTGGAGGTCATCCCGTTGTGTATGATGAGTAATTGACATCGGTTTAGGAAAAGTCGAGTTTGAGTCGGTTGGTTCGGACCTAGACGTTGCGTGGTGTAATGGGCTCGGTGGACTTTAGTCAAACTTAGTCGTATGGGTTAGGATGTATATTCCATCGCTGCGACAGTTTGATCTTGCTAATGCTATTTGCTGCTCATGTATCGAGCGGTGCTATGTGACGTGTTTTCTTCTCGTAGTCCGCAGGACGGCGAGGCGAGTCGTGGCGAGACACGGTGGACGGACTAGGCGCAGTGGCGCCGAGGTCGAACGGTCATGAGGTGTCGAAGACGACGTGGACTCGACGTGTTGCGGGCGTGCGAGGCAAGGAGCGCTAAGCTTCCGGAAGGTGCGAAGGGGCGAAACGGGAATTTCGCAAGGCTGCACAAGCGGAGACGGCTCCGTTAGGGTTTAGCCGTGAACGGGTTGAGACCCGTTAGCCAAGGGCTATAAATAGGTGTTGGGGCTGCATACCCTTTGAGCATCACATATAGTTTTAGAGCCCTTCTCTCATGTGTGTGTTCCTCCCAAGAACATGTGTAGTTCTTGGTGATCTTGAGGATGGAGGGTGTGAGGATGGATTGAAAGACTTGTAATCATTTTCTCATTTTAATCCTTCATGCCTCGATCAGCTTGGAGATGCTGCTCGCTTGAGTTTTCTTGTTCCCTTGAACTGGTCTCGTGTGTTTTGCCTCTGTTTTTTGTTGTCTTCGGTTCTTTCCTACTTATTTTGTTTGTGAATTGAATCCTTGGTTTGTCTCAGAAAAGGAGTTCTAATCCTACTGCTATTCAATTCATTTTCTTGTTTCTTCACTCAGCAGAGGACATAATCTTTTCTTGGTTTAAAAAAACTTTCTCATCCGAATGATTTGTGAAACATAAGATTCCTGCATGCTATTCTTCCTGTGATTATCCGTCTAAGCCCCTGTGATCTTTTTGGCAAAACACAATACTTACTGTTCCTTCCTCTTTGTGTTCTTTGATTATGATTTCCTTCTTTTTGGCCGAATGGCTCACGTGAGAAGAAATCATGTTTGTTCTTCTTTTTGTGTGGTTTTTGATCCTATGTTGCATGTAGTCCAGATTTCCATTTCTCTCGTTGATTTCGGCTGGGCACAAGAAGTGAAGCAAGAGTTGTTTCTTCACTCTGATTTCTCCTCCTGACTTTGTTCTGCTGTTGTGTTTATCCTTTTTGCTTTCTTGACTACTTTCTTTCTTTAGTTTGTTTGTCCTGAGGAGAGCTTCAATGCCTTCGGCAATCCTCTTGCCTTCAGTTGTCTTCCTGTACTCACTGTTTCATCTTTTTCTTTAGCTGACTCTCTCTGATTCTTCAGTGTCTCTGCTGTTTTTCTTTTTGCAAGATTGTGTGTTTTGGCTGCTCTCTTTTCATGGTTTTGGTCACCTGCAGCAGCGTTCGCCTCCTGCTCGCAGCAGCTCTTTGCGCTTCTCTCGCATTTTCTTTATAGGTCGGGTTGGCAGAAATCGCCTGCTCGTGTTTGCTCTTTCGCTCGAGTTTGCTCTCCGGCCCGCCTGTGTCGCTCTGCTCAATTTGGTTCTAGTAACAAAATCTTATTGTCAGAATCAATTTTCTCACAGGAGTGTGTATCCTTTTGCTCGGCTATTCATAGCCGAATATGTGTGCTTAAGTTTTCATCTTCTTGCTTGGCTTGTAGAATCAAATCTGAGTTTTGTCTTCCTACCAATCGGCAAAATCTATTTTCTTGCTTCATAGTCATTATAGCTATCGGAGAGGAAAGTCGCGTGTCACGTTGGGGCAAAATTTTAAACGCACCATTCACCCCCTCTGCTGCCATTTCCGATCCTACACATATTGATACTCGATAACTATTGTTATACGCGAACTCTGCCGAAGCCAGATGGTCCTCCCAACTGCCCTTCCAAGATAGTACACAAGCTCGGAGCATATCCTCCAAAGTCTGAATGGTCCGCTCTGACTGACCATCTGTCTAAGGGTGAAAAGTCAGAAGAGGGAAACTATCGTGCCCAACGCACTCAAGACTCGCCGTAACTCGAGATGAACTTGGCATCCCGGCCGAAACAATTGATCGAGACACACCATGTAGTCATACCACCTCTCGGATATACAACGGGCCGATCTCGCACAGATTGGTCGTCTTCATCGGAATGAAGTGTGTGGACTTGGTAAGTCTGTCCACCACAACCCAAACTGTGTCTTGCCCTCGAGGTGAGCGCGGCAATCCGACCACGAAATCCATTGTGATATGCTCCCACTTCCACTTAGGTATCTCCAAAGGCTGCAACAAACCAGCAGGCCGCTTATGCTCGGCCTTCACCTGCTGACAAACGCCACAAGAAGCGACATATTTAGCAATATCCACCCTCATTCGTTTCCACCAAAAGACCTACTTCAGATCTTGATACATCTTGGTCTCTCTCGGATGTACAGAGTACGGAGTCCGGTGAGCCTCACGAAGAATATCATCCTTCACCTCTAATTTCTAGGGTACACATAGTCGGCCTCTGAAACGAACCGCACCACTCTCATCCACTCTAAAATCTTGGGAATGACTCTACGAGATCCTCTTCCGCACCTCCGAAAGGAGTCGATCGTGCTGCTGAGCCTCACGAACACGCTCAGGAATGGCAGATTGGATGATCATTTGTGTCTCTGCACTGCAACTCGGAGATGGAAAGAGATACCCATCCTCTCAAACTCCAAGATCAAGGACATCGCTGTATGAGGTACTCCTGTCCTGCTCAAGGCATCAGCCACCACGTTAGCTTTACCGTGGTGATATCGATAGTCGATCATAATCTTTGATCAACTCCAACCACCTCCGCTGCCTCAAATTCAGCTCTCGCTGAGTGAATATGTACTTAAGGATCTTGTGATTGGTAAAGATGTCACACTGTTCCCCGTACAGGTAATACCTCCAAGACTTCAGAGCAAAAACAACAGCTGCCGACTCCAAGTCATGAGTAGGATAGTTCTGCTCATGAGCCTTCAACTGTCTAGAAGCATAAGCGATAACTCGCCTTCTTGCATCAACACACAACCAAGACCAATCCACGAAGCATCCGTGTACACTCAGGAAGCGCTTGCCACTCGGGCAAGGATAGGATAGGTGCATTCACCAGCTTGCTCTTCAAGGTCTGAAAGCCAGCTTCACAATCGTTTCTCCACACAAAAGGAACCCCTTTTGCGTGAGTCGGGTCATCGGCTTGGCGATGGTAGAGAAATCATGCACAAAGCGTCTATAGTAACCGGCAAGACCAAGGAAACTCTGGATCTCTGACACATTAGTTGGCCTTCGCTACTGCACCACCGCTACCACATTCTTCGGATCCACTGTAATACCATGCTGATTGATGGTATGACCAAGAAATCCCACCTCAAACAGCCAGAAAGCACATTTCTTCACTTAGTAGTATTATTCCTCCAAGGGCATCCAGACCAGATCGAGATGCAACTCGTGATCCTCCTCCATCTTGGAATAAACCAGAATGTCATCAATAAAAACCACCACAAAAGAATACAGGTACTCATGGAGCATCCTGTTCATGGCTTCCATAAAAATGGCAGGGGCATTTGTTAGTCCAATAGACATAACGACAAACTCAAAATGCCCATACCTTGTGCTAAAAGTTGTCTTCTCTATATCATCTTCCTTGATCCGTAGTTGATGATAACCAGGCTGCAAATCAATCTTTGAGAATACCTTGGCACCTCTTAGCTGATCGAAGAGATCTTCTATACGAGGCAATGGGTACTTGTTCTTGATCGTCACTTGAATAAGTTCTCGATAATCCACACAGAGCCTCTTGGTGCCATCCTTCTTTCCCACAAATAGAACCGAAGCAGCCCAAGGCAACGTGCTTGGTCTAATAAACCCTTAGCTAGGAGTTCATCCAACGCTTTTTCAACTCCACCGCCCATGTGTGCCATCCGACACGGGACTTATAAATAGGTCGCGCATCTTAACAAGGTCCGTGGCGGTGTCCGAGCTCAACAAAAAAAATCCGGTACCGCAAGCCACGTGTATATCCTCTATCCTCAAGACGCCTCATGACCTCAACCATGGCCCACAAAGAACTCGACTTCGATTCGCGATCGGGAAACAATTGGCACAGCAACGAGAGAGAGTACTGCGGGGCACTCCCTTGGAAGACAACTTCACGCCCGGACGGTGACTGCAAAGTGATTGTCTTCCAAAAACAAGAGATAATAGCTTGATACTGCGTGAGCCAATCCATGCCAAGGATCACATCGAAAGGCTCCAGTATAACCACCAAATTCGCCATGAACTCCTCATCCGCCAGAACCACCACACAACCAGGGCAAATACAGGCACTGGAGATAAGCCCACTGGGAGAACTAACAACCACTGCCCTCCCAACCAACTACACAGACAGACCTGCCCGCTGGACAAAAACCTCCGAGATAAAAGAGAAACTAGCCCCTGAATCGAAAAGTACAGAAGCATCGAAAGAATCAACAGATAAGTTACCTGTCACCACATCTCCACGATCCCTGCCATTAGACGCGGGCATGGAATATGCCGCAGGAACAGCTGAAGAAAAAGGACCTCCCGCGCCCGGGTAAGTCGGCGCAGAAGTCCACTGAGGTACAGGCGCCGAAGGCGTAGTAGGCTGCTGGACCCGTGATCGCCTGTGGGAGCGCCAGACGAGCGACGGTGCTCAAGGCGTCGGCGGTATCGCGGTGCAGGGACCGCGGCAAGAATCACATGTAGGAGCAGCAGCCATCATCTACATGGTGCCGTCAGGGCGGGTAGATCCTGCTGAAGGTGTAGGTGCTAACTCCCACTGTAGCTTCCCCTTGGGATTCTGCCTGTACACCACATCCTTGTGGTTATGTCCACAGATAGTACACTGCCCATTCCAAGAGCAGTCGCTCCACCTATGTGTGTCTCCACAGCGAAAACACACCAAGCCCAAATGGCTTCACTGTGGCACTCAGATCGCAGAGAGCTCCCTCCAAGAGAGTCGACGGCCCCATACTACTACAGTAGGGCTGGTGACGATGACTCTTTACCTTCTTGTGCGAAGGGCCTCCAGAAAAGCCCTTCCTCTCGCTATGGCCTCGAGGCTGATCTCCTTCAGTGGCCTTGCGGATGTCCTCTGTGTACGCCTGCTGCATCTCAATCCCCAAAGCCTGCTCCACCAAGGTACGAAAATTCGTGATCGGAATATCACGCAGCAGGTGGCGGATCGAAGGTCTAAGCCCCTGACGAAACTGCCTGGCCTTCTTCGCATCATCCCGAGCAACATGTGGGACAAAGCGAACTATCTGGTTGAAGTCCACCTCATACTCTGCCATAGATTGCTTGTCTTGCGTGTACATGCTCAGGTCGATTTTCATCTTGTCCAAAAAGGTCTCTGGGTAGAACCTCCTCTCGAACTGCCGAACAAACTCTGCCCACGACAATCTATGTGCAACCGTGCAAGCGCATCGCACTCCTTCCACCGATCTCGAGCCTCTCCTTCGTGTTGTGCCAATAGCACACGATCGGAGGCAATCACCTCGAATGCCTCCATCTTGTCCTCCACATAGGACAGCCAGTCTGTGGCCTGAACAAGAGTGGTCGCCCCGCTAAAGCTGTCCAGCCTCAACCCTACCCACTCACGGAGCGAGAAGCCGCTAATCGCCCAACTGCCGCAACCTCGTGCACCGGATCAAGACGAACACTGGGGCCAACCGCCTCGCCTCAACGCCTCGCCTCTTGCTGCATGGCCCTCACTTTGGCCAACATCTCCTCCCGACACCACCACGACCGAGTATCCTTAGCCTCGCCGACGCTGGTCTGCGCATCGGCGTAGCTACATGGCCACGGCCTCTACCCTTAGGCGGCATTCCTGTAGCCACCACAATCCACATTCAAGCAAGAACATCACCATCAAGCAAATAAGGCACAAGCAATAATGCAATGAATTCAACAAGGTATATGCAAGATATACAAACCCTTCCCCATCCTACATCTGCAAGTGTGTCAATTTAATAATTTAATTACCACGGACCTAATGCCCGCTCTGATACCAACTGTAACACCCCAGGACCCACATTACCCTGGGATGCCACTAAAACCACTCCATAACTAGCCAAGATACAAGATAAAATAAACTAGCAACAATTCCTAAACAAGATAGGATAAGCGGAAGCATAAACAACTAAGGGAAAACAGGATAGTGATAACAATTCATTAAGTAAAATCAACTCCAACATATTAACCAAAAGAATAGTTCACAAATTCAACACTATTAAGTTGAAGTACTCATTGACGAGATAGCTAGGAAAAAGAATAGAATCTCTTCGTCTTTATTACAGCATAAATCTATGATCCAAGTGTATCAATGTGGTGCCACTCCACCCTTCCCATGCATGCTCAATGACCACCTGTAGGAGGGAAAAACAAGGGTGAGATAAAAATCTCAGCAAGCAAACTGTTTAATAGGCTATTCAAACTACAAACAATAATACATCATCATTTATGTTTCCATATAACCACAACCACAAATCATGTGCACAATTATTAAACCACCACAGACTTCCATGAGTCATACCTCATAAATTTCATAATTAGTTGGCATATGAATGCAGTCATTCCATCCACAAATAAATGCATATGAATGCTATCATGCTATGCTCCACAGCACCTTTTCCCAGCAGGATAAGAGTGTGCATCGTATTATGGCAATATACGATGATGTACCGGTACGGTCGCGGCTAAGCGCGGCGATATCCACAAATGGAAATGTCATGACATGTTATGAATGATATAATAATCATAAACCACATGAATTCCATCCTCAAAGGAGCATCAACATGCTCACAACATATCCACAACCACATATCCACCACATATTTATTTTCATATTCCGCATTAGCACATTAAACAAATTTCCACATGACTACGAACAACTTATCCAAACATATCAATTGATCAATAATTGCTACCATAACCTCATTTAGAAATCATGCAACCATGGCATAACATATCAAATTACGATAATCATGTAAATTGCAAGTAGTAAGAATAGCGAGTTAAATGGTAGCACATCCGCTACGTTTACTTGCCTCTCACCGACGGTTAAGCAAATCACGTATGTTCAGGAGCAAAACCACTTGTCCAAAAGGTACCTCTCAGCACAATGCTACAGTATAGAAAATGCGACTTAAGAAGTAAAGATGTCGCTAGAACCCAGAATCCACACATAATCCTCTCCGCTTAACGATTCTTCAATCTACCCACTGCAGCAACGCTGCTTAATAATTTTGTACCTTTAACAATATTAAGCCATTTATAGCAAATGATATATTTCGGGATTCCTCACTTAATTATCTTCACTTTTCATGTAGATCATATATTTTTATTTTGATCCTAGCAAGGTGTAACTTAATGCGCAAAATAGAGGACGTTCTCTGTTCTGGCAATCTGGGCAGCTAGACTCTAACGCATCCCAACCACAGTGTAAGGCTCTAAAAATTATGATTTTTGTACAGAAGTTAGATTACTGAATTCCCTACAGTTTTGTCAATTGCGACTAAAATCATAAAAATCATCTACTACCTCTAAATCACACTTGAACAACAATCTGTCCTAATCTACACCCCTGACAGACAGCGAGGTTCCCGACCCTGCTACGCCCAGATCCCGCGGCCAACAATTCTGAAAACAATATAGGAGATGGGTCTCAAAGTCCTCTACAATTTTCCTTTTGGGAAGATCCACAGGAAAAATCGTTTCATAGGTCTCAACTGCACAAAAAAACGCGCTGCGCGAATTGATCTACAAACAGACAACAGGAAATCCCTAATCGGGGAATCTAATTGCTAATCCCCCACTAATTCTTAGGCTAAGAACCCTAAATTCAGCAATAGCAGAGGAATTTAAGATAAGGGAGAGTTACCTAGGGGATACCTTGGGATCACCCCTCTTCTTTCCTCCTCTTCTCCTCCTTCTCTTCTTCCTCCTTCTCTTCCCTTTCTTCTTCTTCCTTCTCTTTCTCCTTTGCACCAATGGGCAGCAGCTGTGTGGGGTGTTGGAGGCGCAATCCTGGGAAGGGGGCGGCCAGGCGGGTGGGAAAAGGGGTGGCGCTAGAGGAAAAGAGGGAGGCGACTAGGGTTTTTAGGGAGGGAGGGTGCGCCACCCTTGGGCCGGAAGGCCCAAGGCGGTCGACCCACTCTCCAGACAGCCCACTCGAGTTTTTTATTTATTTGTTTATTTATTTTATTCATTTTACACTATTCCACAATTTTATTTTTCTCTTCCCGCGATTTACCGAAAAAACCTATGTCGTATCGACGATCAGGATATTACAATTTCCTCCGCTATACTAGTATAAACTACATAAGGAGACATGAGCATAAGCATTGTATTGCACTAAAATAAATTAATATGGGATACAATGGTGGAAAATTGAAAAGTGAAATGAGTATGTTGTTGTTCCTATTGTTTTATTGTGAACTTGTTGAGTCGTGGACCCACCCTTATTTATTTATTTATTGTTTTTAGGTGATCATTAAAGGCGACATGCATTGGGTGGAAGTAAAACATGGAACATACACTTATCTAGCTCTTCACTCCAATTAGCATTATATCACTTATTGCCATAAATGGTTTAGTGTTCTCCATGCAATAATTCATATATGATTCATCTTAGTAACTATTTAGTTCTTATTAAGTTCAATTTATGGTATACTATGTTGCTAAAATTTATGTTTATTATAATTTTGAATGTTTATTCTTGAAGTCTAGTTGATGGTAATGCTTGATTATTGGTTAAAATTGGTAGAGATAGTAGTTGTAGATGACTGGCCCCTAGTCCTAAACTCCTCCCTAAATTAAAGTTTCATCCAGCGAAGCGCCGAATCCTTGCCATCTTCTCCAGCTTCGGCTGTCGCCCTCGCCTGAGCAATTCCCCCTCTCCGGTGAACTACAAACCTTGCCATGGCCATTCTTAGCATTCCCTCTCCCTCCTGATCTTGTTCCCTCCCTCGGTTTCAGCTGAACTTCATCGTAGGGGGCTGTCCTCGTGCACACTGTTGCCGCCATCACAGCTCACCATTGTGTGGTTTTCTCGAACCTTCTCCGCCACTGCCATCCCCTCTATTGACTTCCTAGTGATGTGTTGCTGTTGCGCTACTTGCTTTGGGCCGAAGTAAGGCTATTACCATCATCGCCAAAGCTCTGCTCTGCACCACCGCTCTACTCCATCGTCGACCTGCTCCGGTGAGCTCCAAACTCCGCCACAACCATCCAGAGGTTCGTCATGATCTCTTCGACCCATTCCCGAGGTTGCCCGTGCCCCTCCACTACTCCCTCATCGCTGGCGAGTTTGACACTGAGCTCTGTCATGGCACTTAGTTTTCTCACTCTTTCTCTCTCTAACCATTGGGCACCACGAGGTGAGCTTAATTAGTGCTAATGATGCAGCTAGTACTAAGTATACACTGACTTGTGTGCCCGAGCAGATCCATTAGTTTAAATTATGTTTAAAATCATAGGAACCACATGTAAGAGAAGAAATTAGCACTAATTACTAGTTTAAAGATGATGAGTCCATGACAAGTGGACCCAACTGAAATCAATCAAGAAATTTTGAATTAAACTGAATTCTAAAATATGTGCCACTGACATATGGGACCCACTCAGTAAATTAATAAACAAAATGTGATTTATAACATGTGAGACTGATATGCATGGCCCACTTGTAAGAGATTTTATAAAAAAAGAAATAAAATGGGAAAAGCTGCTTTTAGTTCTATGGAAGTTTGCTTTCTCTGTTGGAAAGCATATTTCATCACTTTTATTATTTTTCATAATTTATAAATCAAATAAAATTCAAATGACCATAACTTATGCATATGAACTCCAATTAAGTGTTTTTATCTCTATTTTTTCTAAAATCATACTCTATCTGAATATGCAAAAAATATTCAAATTTGGTCTCCATTTGAATTTATTTGACTATTGTTTGTGCCATTTGATTTTACCTACTAGATATCGTCACGCTGGAAATATATGATAGTACTTTCGAACAATTCTCTGAGCAACCAGAGCAAGGCAACCACCCCCTTTGACGATGTTGATCCTTATATTTCAATTATTGTATGTTGTTTGCAAAACTATTATGCATGTGTGTATGTTTTGGATAAAATAGCTATATTTGTGTGTATGATGAGTCTATGTGTCAAGGTGGTGGGACGAAAGTACAACAAGTACAACCACAAGCTAGCAAATTATAGGCAGGGCTAACTAATTTGCATCAACTCAGTAAGGGTTGCGCCGGTGTGACCATGGGCAGGCAGAGGATGGCCACATCCTCCGACGTGGCGGTGCAAGAGGGGGCTCCTGGAAGGGTGGTCATACCCTAAAGGTAGTGAAACCTTAGCAGATGTAACTCTGCTGGGAAAAATGCATTGTAACAGCCCTGTGATTATTTACTCAACCGCATGGCTAAAGAATCGTGTAGAGCAACGAGTGGATCATCTCTTGTGGGTAAAGTGTACCAACTCTGCAGAGTCAAAAACTATTTGAATAGTTGTGCCCACGGTTAAGGGCAGACATGGGAACTTAACCAGATATAGTTCTATTTCAAAAACCTTGTGTGGGTGGAATTGAAAAAGTGGAGGGCAGTGAGAAGCCCTGATTTGTGTTGCCCTGGGTGTCATCCCAGTGATAATGTAAGCGGCTATAACGCTGAAGGTTTAGCATATGGTGCAGAGACCATGTAACGGTGGAGGGAATCTGGATCGCTATTATTATTGCATTCTTTCACACCTTATGTTTTAGTTAAAAACTGCTAGGTCTCAGGAAATTTCTATGTATCATATTTCAATAGCAATTTATGGCAAACTAAATAACTCGAGCCTTTCCTTGATAAGCCATGCATATTATCTAATTGCATCATGTGTATTGGCTCATGAGCACGGTGGTTTGTGCTCACACCGCCACTCAAATAATCCGTAATCAGAGTCGACCGCCACGCTTGAAAGAATACACACGGACGGATGGCGAAGAAGATGAAGATGTCAAGAACTAGGTCGCGAACCCCCAGTTGGCTGCCTGTGGGCATGTCTTGAGGGTCCCACCTGTGTGCTTCGTTTCCGCTGTTGTACTTTATTGATTTCGGCCTGATCGGCCATGAGTAAGTCTACTATTATCTTTACACTTCCACATGATATGTATTTTGATGTTCAGTACTGTATCTGTGAGCACTATCTACTGATCTAGGGAATAGTGCAATAAATCACAGAGGATTCTGGGTCGAAAAATCCGGGTCCAACACAAAATGTCCCATGTTTTAAAGAAAGGTATACATTCTGAAAATAAAGTTTTTATGCAACAATTTAATCTTTAAAATAGAACCAAAATGTATTGAAAATGTTCCTAAAATACTATTCCAAGAGGCTATTAAAAAATCATTCGTAACTATTGCAAAAGCCATTCAAAAGTAGCGTTTGCAACAGTTTAAATGTTCTTTTTGCAATGATTTTTGGAACTATGCCATGAGCTGAAAATGTGTGTTTCGCAACCATTTAAAACTTTCTGTCCTCATCCCTTGCTATCATTTTGAATCAAGAACTTTCCCTGCTATTTCTAGCCACTTGCCTTGTTTCAAAATTTTCAATTAAGCATGGGAAGAGGGGATTGGAATCTTAGGTTAAGTTGATAATAAGTTGCACTATATTATATAAGACACTAACGTGTGATGGTTATATTTTGCTAATTATATTTGGTATGGTTGCTTGCTTTATGTTTAAGCAAGAATTATGAAAACTATGTAAAACTTAACCCTTAGGTTAAATTTTCATGTATGCTGTCCTTATGTCACAAATTTTTGTGTACCTTAGTTTTAGACGAAGTAATTGAGCATAGGATGCCATTACTCACTGACTCATTTAACTTTGGCTCATTCCCTCTTGTCTTTCGTGAAAATCGATAAATTCATGTTGTATGGACAGGATGTTGGTAACCCGCTCCATGAAACAAATCACGGCAAGTGGTGAGGCCTCTGGTTCTCGACAACCAGGAGACAAGGCAACCAATCCTCCACAACCCAATCCGTTGCACCTATCCTCGAGTGCACCCAGCTCACAACAAAGTGGTGCTCCTCAGGGTGCACCACAAGCTGATAGTCAATAGGTGGAAGAGGAAGTGCTGCCCTAGCCGCCCACGATGGTGCAAGTGCTCACCATGATCAAGCAAGGGTGACAAACCAACACCCTCTTGCTGCAACAACTGGTCCCAAACACCAGCAACCTCTACGCAATAGCTACGGAAGGTGGAGTTGCCGCAACACAGCCCCAGTCAAAGTTGGGCGAGTTCCTATCAACTCGGCCATTTACCTTCACAACTATGGCAGATCCATTGGATGCTAACAATTGGCTTCGCTCCATCAAGAGGGAAGAACCTATCACGATCGACAAGGAGGGATTCCACAACTGCAACCCGGGCTGTAGTAACTGAGCAAGGGAGTAATGCCAGATTGCCAGTGGGTCACGACCATAAACCACCTTGAAGGGAGTATCACGAAGCACTGAATGATAAGAAGTATTGTAGCAGTATGCCACCCACGGAAGCCACTCTAACCAATTCCGATGCATGTCACTAATGAAGCAACAAAGTTACATAGCAATTACATTACTCACTGCTTCTGTTTGGCCATCAGAACTTGTGTGAAAACGAACACCCACCAAATGAAATAAATCCCAGAAAAAAATTACTGGTAAAAATAGGGTCGCGGTCACTGACAATGGACTATAGAATACCATGAAGATGCATGACATCGGCGAAGAACGCCTAGGCAACTGATGATGCGGTGTAAGGATGAATCAAAGGAATAAAGTGAGTGAATTTAGAGAAGCAATCAATGACTCTGTAGGATAACTGATTTGCCCTAAATGCGAGGTAATCCTTCAAAACATCCATTAAAATATCTGCCCACACGATGGAAGGAACAAGCAGTTGTTGGAGAAGACTACCTGGACACAAATATTCTGTTTTGTTATGTTGACAAATCACACAAGCCTGAACATACTCCTGCACCATCTGGCGATCACCCGGTATATGGAAATCCATCATTAATCGATGTAATGTCTTGGCAGTGCCCTCATGCTGATCATGGCACCCGATAACATGTACTTAATGGACGACAGTGAAGTGGAAAGAAAATATGGTTTCTGTGCAGCGGCAAGCCATCCCGCACACTCCATGGAGGCCCTAAGTTGTGTTGGTTAACTCAGGCTTGTTCACAGTTTTTTCTGTTCCTATTTTGTAGCTAGCATTTGACGTTTTTCAAACTCGGTTAAGATTTGAGTGCGTATGAATAAACGCTCCAAGTGTACAGAAACTAACGCTGGAACGAGTCATGCGGATCGCAGGTTAGTGCCGCTCTTGCCGGAACGCAAAGCGCGGTGCGTGCGTCATGGCAGTTGGCCATGCGATGTGTCCTCTGGCTATTTAAAGCTATAATAGAGTCTGATGTAAGACACAGCTTGCTGCAATAAAACATTCAGTGTTTTATTACTTTGATTCCTTCTTTGTCCAGTGCAGATTATTAGTAGTAGTTCAGTTCGGCGGTAACTGAACTTCCTTCAGTTACTGTAGTCAGTGCCGACAACGCCAAAGTCTGCTGTTTGCACACGTTTTGACATCGACAGAAGCTGGGTTCTCTGACATTTGGTATCAGAGCGAGCCGGACCTGGGAGCAGAATCAATTGATCGAGTGAGCTGAGATGGCGCGTCCACGATCAGCCTCACCATCACGGCGAATTCGCATGGAGGCGACGCCGCAGGCCGGGAGCAGCAGCCGCCGCGCTGAGCGTGGTCTGGTGATCCACCGCGTCACTAAGGAGATCAGCAGCAGCGGCGCATTCCCGGCGCTCACGAAGACGAACTACCACGACTGGGCGGCGCTCATGCGCGTGATGCTACAGGCACGGGGCCTGTGGGTCGCGGTGAGCCTCGGGACGGATGACTACGTCGAAGACCGGATGGCACTTGAGGTGATCTGTAAGGCCGTCCCAGCAGAGATGATGGGAACGATCGCTTGCAAGGACACCGCCAAGATCGCATGGGATGCGAGCACTACGATGCACGTCGGCGTCGAACGCGTTCGCATGGCAAAGGCAAACACGCTCCGCCGCGAGTTTGATGCCCTCAAATTCCATGATGGGGAAACGGTGGATGACTTCGGTATTCGCATCAACAGGCTCGCGAACCAGCTCGCAGTCCTCAACAATGGCTACACCGAGGTGGAGATCGTCCGCAAGTTCCTTCAAGCACTTCCGCCGAGGTACTCTCAAATTGCGATGGCAATTGAAACCCTTCTTGATCTCAACGAAGTCTCGGTGGAAGAGTTGATCGGGCGCCTCAAGGCGGCGGAGGAGCGCCATGAATTGGGGGCCGGAAGCAGCTCCGTCGCAAAGCTGAATCTCACGGAGGAGGAGCTGGTGGCATGCGTTGCGTCGAGACTGCAACTCGGCGGCGAAGCCTCAGCCTTGGGATCAAGTCAGTGGAGAGGCCGCAGCCGAGGGCACGGCAAAACTCGTGGAGGAAGCAGACCACACAAGGCAGGCAGAAATGCCGGCGGTGGCACGAGTGGGAGTATCGGCGATAACCAATGTAAGTATTGCGGTAAAACGGGCCACTGGGCTCGCGAGTGCCGAAAAAAGAAAAGGGATGAAGCAGCCCATATGGCCCACGCTGAGGAGGTTGAGGAGTCCACGTTGATGATGGCTAAAGCCTCGGTCAATGTTCCTTTCCCCACTCCGCCGCCGCTGTCTGAAAGCTCCACACTGTCGGAAAACCACACTCAGATCCATCTTTGGGAGACCAAGGTCACTCCTTCCACACCGCCGCCGCCACCCACAAGTTTCCTACCGACGACAGATTCTTTTCCGATCCAGGTTGAGGAGAACAAGCTCTTCGTCCAGTTAGGCGACGAGCGTGAAGGAGACTACACGCGATGGATCCTCGACACGGGCGCCACCAATCACATGACGGATCTAGATCGGCCTTCTCCGATCTCAACACCGGTATCCGCGGGACGGTCAAGTTCGGTGATGGCTCCATCGTAGACATCGAGGGACGCGGGACCGTCCTCTTCAAGTGCAAGAAGGGCGGGCACCAGGCGCTCTCCGGGGTGTACCACATCCCGCGCCTCACCGCCAACATCGTGAGTCTAGGACAACTCGACGAGGAGGGGTTCAAGATCCAGATCGAAGACAGCATACTCAGGATCTGGGATGAACAACAACGACTACTCGCGAAAATATTCCGCTCGGTAAATCGTCTCTACATCCTCAAGCTCAACATTGACAGGCCGGTGTGTTTGGCGGCACAAGGGAACGATGCGGCGTGGCGCTGGCACGCAAGATTCGGCCACCTCAACTTCCATGGGCTCCGGAAGCTGGCGCAGGAAGATATGGTGAGAGGACTGCCTCGGATTGATCACGTGGATCAAATCTGCGACAGTGGCCTAGCTGGGAAACAACGTCGCGTGGGATTTCCGAGTGAGGCGAAGTACCGCGCAGTGAACAAGCTCGAGCTGGTACACGGTGATATCTGTGGGCCCGTGTCACCGGCAACCCCAAGCGGCAACAAGATGTTTCTTCTACTCGTCGACGACTTGAGCCGCTACATGTGGCTCATTCTGCTGAGTTCTAAGGACCAGGCTGCAGTGGCAATCGTCCGGTTCCAAGCGAGCGCAGAAGCAGAAGCTGGGAGGAAACTAAGGACATTGCGCACTGATCGCGGCGGAGAGTTCACCGCACATACCTTCGCTGACTACTGCGCCGAACAGGGGATCCAGAGGCATCTTACTGTGCCATATACGCCACAGCAGAACGGCGTGGTCGAGAGGCGCAACCAAATGGTGATGGGGATGGCCAGGAGTATGATGAAGGCCATGTCGTTACCAGGCTGGTTTTGGGGGGAGGCGGTCAACACGGCCGTGTTCATCCTAAACCGAGCCCCAACACAGAGCGTCGATGGAAAGACACCATACGAGGTATGGCACGGTTACAAGCCCCCAGTACACTTCCTTCGGACCTTCGGCTGCGTCGCACATGTGAAGAATATCGGTAAGCATCTGGCCAAGCTCGACGATAGGAGCACTCCTATGGTGTTCGTGGGCTATGAGCCAGGGACGAAGGCGTATCGATTCTACAACCCCCACACACGATGCGTCCACGTCTCACGCGATGCAGTGTTTGAGGAGGAGCGTGGCTGGGACTGGGGTGCGGAGAAGGGTGCCGGACCAAACGACGACGCCGACCCGTTTCATGTTGAGTTCACCACAGTGATGACGAGGCGCGGAGAACCTGAAGCGACAACAGCATCCACGACACCGCCCGTGCCTGCAACGCCAGCCAGCGTGGCGGTACCCACGTGCGGGTCTGAGCCCCACACACCGACAACGACGCAAACGCCTGGCATCGAGTTCACATCACCACCGACTGGCGAGCTGGACTTGGACGACGACCACGACGATGCTCCTCTCCGTTTTCGGGCCATGGACAATGTGCTCGGGGTGTCGTCGCCCCCGGGCCTCGCTGAGCGCAAGGTAGCCGAGGAACTTATGAGGGCGATCGGAGATGAGCCGGCAAGTGTCGAGGAGGCAAAGCAGAGCAAGGAGTGGCGTACGGCTATGCTCGAAGAGCTGGCATCCATCGAGCAGAACAAGACTTGGACCTTGGTGGATCTACCAGCGGGTCAGCGAGCCATCGGCTTGAAGTGGGTATTCAAGGTCAAGCATGACGAGCACGGAGATGTTACCAAGTTCAAGGCACGGGTCGTCGCTAAAGGGTATGTACAACGGCAGGGGATCGACTACGAGGAGGTCTTCGCGCCGGTTGCCAGGATGGAGTCCGTACGTGTCCTCCTGGCCGTAGCAGCTCACCGGGCATGGGCGGTACACCACATGGACGTCAAGTCGGCGTTTCTCAACGGCGAACTTGGGGAGGAAGTCTACGTCACTCAACCACCTGGTTTCACCGCTGCCGGACATGAGCGCAAGGTGTTGAAGCTGCACAAGGCGCTCTACGGGTTGCGACAGGCACCTCGGGCGTGGAATGCAAAACTCGACGCTTGATCTACACACGCCGGTTTCCCAGAGCGAAAAGCGAGCATGGATCAGACATGCGCGCAATCAACGCTCAGTGGTGGTGGGAATTTATGTCGACAACCTTATCATCACGGGGGAGACCGCCGACGAGATTGGAGCATTCAAGGTAGAGATGCATACCCTATTTCGTATGAGCGATTTGGGCATTCTATCGTATTACCTCGGGATCGAAGTTCGGCAGAAGCAGCACGGCATCGAAATTTCTCAAGCCGCCTACGCCAAGAAGGTACTTGACAAGGCAGGTATGAGCACCTGCAACCCATGCGCAACACCAATGGAGACAAGGCTAAAGCTATCGAAGCAGAGTACTTCGCCAGCGGTCGACTCAACAGAGTACCGCAGCCTGATTGGTAGCTTACGGTACCTGATGAACACCCGGCCAGATCTTGCATTCGCCGTGGGATACTTGAGCCGGTTCATGGAAGACCCAAGACAGGAGCATATGGCGGCAGTAAAGCACTTGCTCAGGTATGTAGCTGGCATGGTCGACTATGGCCTGACATACTCCAGGGGTGATGCCGAGCTTAGTCTCGTGAGCTACAGCGACAGTGATATGGCAGGCGACATCGACGACAGAAAGAGCACGACTAGGATCATCTACTTCCTTGACGGAAAACCGGTGGCATGGCAACCACAGAAGCAGCGTGTGGTGGCTCTATCATCGTGCGAAACGGAATATATCGCCGCAGCAGCCACATGCCAAGGAGTGTGGCTCAGCGCCATCGGAAGACGTGCTCGCGCCAAGTCGCCCCACCGCTAATCAAGATGGATAACATGTCTGCGATCGCCCTCAGCAAAAATCCAGTACTACACGATCGAAGTAAGCATATCGACACCAAGTTCCACTACATTCGTGAGTGTGTGGATAGCGGGGCGGTGCGTTTGGCATTCGCAAGAACTCAAGAACAACTTGCGGACATCATGACGAAATCACTCGGGAAGACAAGGTTTCAGGAGCTTCGCGAGTTGATAGGAGTCACCAAGTTAAAGTGAACAACGCCAAACTTAGGGGGAGATTGTTGGTTAACTCAGGCTTGTTCACAGTTTTTTCTGTTCCTATTTTGTAGCTAGCATTTGACGTTTTTCAAACTCGGTTAAGATTTGAGTGCGTATGAATAAACGCTCCAAGCGTACAGAAACTAACGCTGGAACGAGTCATGCGGATCGCAGGTTAGTGCCGCTCTTGCCGGAACGCAAAGCGCGGTGCGTGCGTCATGGCAGTTGGCCATGCGATGTATCCTCTGGCTATTTAAAGCTACAATAGAGTCTGATGTAAGACACAGCTTGCTGCAATAAAACATTCAGTGTTTTATTACTTTGATTCCTTCTTTGTCCAGGCAGATTATTAGTAGTAGTTCAGTTCGGCGGTAACTGAACTTCCTTCAGTTACTGTAGTCAGTGCCGACAACGCCAAAGTCTGCTGTTTGCACACGTTTTGACATCGACAGAAGCTGGGTTCTCTGACAAGTTGCTCGTATGAATATTATAACACAGGGCCGACAACTCCTCTGATGATGCTAACAATGGGATAGAGAGAGCCAATGCAGCCAACAAGAGCTCTGCATCGCGTCAAGATAACACATCCACACTAGTATTGAGTTTGCCTGGATTGAATTCCACAGTGAAATCATACCCGATCAATTTGCTCATCCAATGATGTTGTGGAATAGTTGACAATCGTTCATCCAACAAAAACTTCAACCTGTGGTGATCGGTACAGACGACGAATTTGCATCCCCGGAGATAAGGGCACCAATGACAAACGGCGTGAACCAAGCCAATGAGTTCATGCTCGTAAGTGACGAGTTTTGCATGCTGGCTTGCAATACGAAAACTGAAGAAAGCCATCGGTTCCGAGCCTTGATGAAGAACAGCACCGAAACCTACCCCTGATGCATCACATTCCACAATAAAACGGGTGGTAAAATCTGGTAGTTGGAGTACTGGTGCTGTAAAGAGAGTTGTTTTAAGTGCCAAAAAATCCTGAGTCACTTCCTCCACCAAGAAAACCCCACCTTCTTCAACAATGTCGTAAGTGGAGCCGTAATAATGCCAAAATTCGGGATGAACTTATGATAGTATCCCGCTAATCCCAAAAATCCGCGTAGGCTTCTCAGAGAGCGAGGCACTGGCCAATCCACCACGGCTTGTACCTTATCACCATCCATAGACACATCGTCTACAGAAATAACATGGCCCAAATATGTGACGGAAGAAGCCCTAAAAGAGCACTTGGACCATTTGAGGTAGAGCAGATGATGGTGCAAGACCTAGAAAACCAGACGAAGTTGTTGGAGATGTTCTAACTAGGATGAACTGTAGATGAGAATGTCATCAAAGGAAACAAGCACAAAACAGTGAAGGAAAGGCCGTAGGATCTCATTCATCAATGCTTGGAATGTTGCAGGTGCATTGGTGAGGCCCAACAGCATGACCAAAAACTCAAAGTGACCATGGTGCATTTCGAAGGCCATCATCTTGATAGAATCGAGGTGCATCCTCACTTGATGGTAGCCCGAGCGCAAATCTAACATAGTGAAGAAGCAAGCCCCCTTGAGTTCATCAAGTAGTTCATGAACCACCGGAATTGGCAACTTGTCTTTGACGGTTTATGCATTGAGAGCACGGTAATCAACACAAAATTGCCATGTGTTATCTCGCTTCTTGATGGCTTCAACTCATCCTTCTGTAATTGGAGATAACGGTATAGGCACAGTGCCATGGGGGCCGCTCTAGGAAGCAAATGGATCCTGTGATCATGGCGATGTAGTGGCAGAAGACCTACTGGAGTCGTAAAGATGGCTTTGTATTCTGCGAGCAATGCCTCCATGAAAGGTTTAGATGTGTTAGATGTTGTGCACGCCTTTACACTGGGTGTCGCAATACCCTTCCATGTGACGCACCGGTTGCTGGTCTAGAAAGAGACACACTGATTATCAAAGTCCCACAACAGCGGACCAAGGGTACGGAGCCATTTCACACTGAACACCATATCAAATCCCCCTAATGGTATCACCAAACACGCGATGGAAAAGTTATCTTCCCCAATACGGATGGGCAGGTCTTGGCAGGAACCCAGACTGTCCACTTCATCACCATTTGCGACCATCATGCATAAACTAGGACGTGATGCCAATGGAATGCCCATGCGCACTGCTGCCTCATGACTGATTGTAACATCCTGAAAATTTGAAAATTGAAAATGTAAAGCTTTTGAATTATTTTGCAATATATTCTCCTGAAATTTGAATCTTCTTTGGTGTTTTTCTAAAAATTGGTTGCAGTTCCAGAACATTGAAGAAATTCATGAAAAATAAAAACAACATTAATAAGCCATAAAAAACATGGGAGTAAAAGAAACATATAATTTCGAATTCGAATCTGAAAAAATGATCCACTAAAAGAGGAGTATAGCTTGAGCCCAAAAATTTCGGAACTCTATTTTAGGGTTGCAATAATAAATAGATAAGTAAAAATAAAAGAATAAAATATAGAGAAATAATAAAATAAAGAAATAGATGCAAAGAAATTCTTCATACAAAGATGTGTATAAAATAGGCTTGAAATATATATATATATATATATATATATATATCTATAATAGTAAAAAGAAAAAGAAAAAGAAAAAGGCCTTGCGGCCCACCCCGGCAACCGCCCGCCCGCCTTCCTTCCTCTTCCTCTCCAGCCACCGCCCGCCCCTCCCCAACGCGACGCTCCTTTGACCGCCGTCCCCGCCACACCGCCCGCCACCACTCTCGGTCCGTCGCCGAGCCCACCGCTTTTTGCGCACGCCGCGCTCTACGCCTCGTGCGCCGAGCCCCGCCGCCTTTGCCTGCAGGTCCTCCCCATCTCCTCTCTGCTGCTCGCTTTCTTCGTGGCGCACGGCACAAGGCTACAACTCGCCATGAGTGTCATGCCAAATCTTCCCAAAGATATGGCGCGACGCCATCATTTTCGCCTGCCGCCACCACCGCTCGCCATCGCCACCGCCACCGCGCGCCCGACGTGACCGCACGACCCCGCCTGCCGATCGCCCGCCACCTATAAAGCTCGCGCGCCTTCGCCCGCTCCGCCACGCCTCCCTCGCACCCCAATCGCCGAGCCTCCTTCTTCCCCAACTCCGGTCACCCGACCACACGATTGAAGCCGACCAGCCGATTCCTTTCGCCCACGCCACCCTCGGGGCAAGGGGAAGCTCCTCCCGACCTCGCCCGAGCCCCTCCGAGCCCTACCTCGCCAGCGCCAGGCACCTACCCAAGCTCACCGCCACCGCACGCCATCGGCCCGCTCCGCAGCCCCTCGGACCCCGCCTACACTTCCACCGGCTTCCCCTTGACACAAGCGACGCATTTTGGCGGTCACCGCCTCTCCGACCGCCCCCGCCAGCGCCACCGACGGCCGTACTCGCAGCCCTGAGCTCCTCTACTCCAGCGCCCACACCTTCGGCTTAACTAAATCTCCCACCTCTTTTCGTCAGGTAACACCCTTGAACCCATTTGGCTAGCAGCACGCGCCTAACACATAGAGCCGAGGCCCAGAGTTCGATTCTAGTCGGCTGCACATTTTCCCCACATTTTTGTTCTATTTTTTGTAGCTCATTTTAATTAATAAAAATCAAGGAAAATTAGAGAATAATTTAGAGAAGCTAATAGAATTTAACTAGAATATAAATGAGATTATTTAAGATTTAAATTTTGATTAGTTCATATATGATTAATTAATATGGTTTGAGCAATCATCTAAAAGGCTAGTTATTAATTCAAAGCAATCATAAAAAAATGACTTTGGTTAAATATTCAAAAAAGAATACCCTTCATTATAATATGTGTCCTAACATTTAACATAGCGTTATTAAACAAATCTTCTTGGTAGATTTAACAAAGTAGCTATATTAATATATGAACCCGTATAACAAGCTAGGACCCGTATAAAAGGATCCTAATGCAAATTAAACTAAGCCTAGTAACAACTAAGAATACATAAAATATTGCACCACAAATGCTATAAACCCAGACTCTAAGATTAATTTGGTAAGCTAAAAAATGTATACATCATGTAAATAGTATACGCCCTCAATGTCAGCACTCGACAAAAAGAATGCTCAGCTAAACTTGTACGCCGATTCATAGGTCTAACTTAACTCATGGAACTTTCTTGATAAATACAAAAATTAATAAAAGAGGTTATTAACAGAAAGATCGAGTTATCGTATTCTCCCACCGACCTTGCCTCAAATCACCCGCATCACCCGTTAACTCGTAATAAAATCGATTTTTTCGGATCTTTTGAGTCATTTAGCATGTAATTAGAAATTGGAGTCCTGAAAAATCAAGAGATCAAGCGAGATCAAGAGCGAAGTGAAGATAAAGACCAGAAGCTCAAGAGAAAGCTTTGAGTGAGCTCAAGACCGCGGTAAACCGCGCAAGGTGAGTCAATACTTTGATCATGTTGAACCTACTTTTTCTGCAAATTACTTTTATTTAAATTATCAAATTGCATACTGTTATTTTATATGCCAATACATGTTTAATTTAAGATCCTAGTTATATGCCCATGTTTTACCTTACATCCCCTTTGGAATATTTGAATATGTGAACCTTGACGCCCTAGCAATAAGTCTGTAATTATACGCCATGATTAGTATTGCTTAGATATTCAGGGGCACCAAAATGCCCCAAGCATCACTTTTAATCATGAGAAAAATTGGTTGGGTAGTCATGGTGGTAATAACTGGTATATGTTCGATATGGTTATTTTATGCTCCCGAAAACCTCAACTTGCTTGAATATCTGGGCGGATGGTTTGGGGGCTGGTGTGTGGTGCAGTGGAAGCACAAATTCTGAAATGTGGTAGAATCGTCCAGGTAATTCTAAGGACCGAATCTTGTCATGACCTCCTGTGTAAAACAGTATAAACACAAGTCTGTAAAATACAACTTGGTTAAGTAAATTTATCGAAATCCCCGGACTCATCTCACCGGTAGTGGATAGGAGTGGATATGCAAGGGCAAGGGGAGGCCTAAAGGGACAACAAGTGGAGGGTGAAGTTTCCTAGTCGTACTAGCGTTGAGGGGAGTGGAGCCCGAATAGCACTAGTAACCGTGGTGAACATCTCGTGCAACGTATGGGACCCAACGCAAGTGGGAGCAGCCCATAGGGTGAGATGACAAAGGAGACTAGATACTTTGAAAAGTCACTGTGATAGTCTGCTCAACCGCATGACTAAGGAATCGTGTGGGGCAACGAATTGATTGTCTCTTGTGGTGAAAGTATACAAACTCTGCAAAGTCAAAACTATTCGAATAGTCGTGCCCACGGTTATGGGCGGACATGGGAACTTAACCAGATATAGTTCTATTTCAAAAAATTTGTGGGTGGGAATGGAAAAGAGGAGGGCAGTGGAAAGCCCTAATTTGAGTTGCCCTGGGTGTCGCCCCAGTGATAATGTAAGCGGCTATAACGCTGAAGGATTAAGCATATGGTGCAGAGGCCATGTAACGGTGGATGGAATTTGAATCGATATTATTATTGCATTCCTTTACGCATTATGTTTTTGGTTCAAAACTGCTAGGTCTCAGGAAATTTCTATGTATCATATTTCTAAATAATGTTAAAGCTTCTTCTTTTACAAAACAAAATGACAAGAAGAATAAATAGAGTCGTAAGAAACAAAGATGGCTGTTTGTGGTAAACGCATAAAGATGTTGGTGGATTCATGTCGATCATAAAAAGAAAGCGATAGTGTGGATTCTGGGAGAAATAAATTGGTGAAGCCTAAATAGATAGATAGGCTAGATAAATGATTTAAATGATTTTTGGAAAATTAGGGAGTGCAAAGGTAATTGCTGGATTACAATACTGATAACTAATATAAATTCTTGGAAGATATTGGCAATGTTGAGATTAATCGGGTTTGATCAAATACTAGATGGATGAATTGAATTGTTGGGAAATTGGAGATATGATAATTGGAGTATAATCTTGATCAATGATATTCTTGGTGGAAGTATACTGGTGAATCGCAAACTTGATCAATGATATTCTTGGTGGTGGTATACTAGTGAATTAGTTAGAGATAGACAATGGAAAATAAGGTTGATTATTGGAAGAGCAAATTACGGTTTTGGATCAATAACAGAAAGGATTGAATTGTTTGAAAGTCCTGATACGAATGATTTTGGTGGATTTAAAAGTGATTATGTTAGAGAATCATTAGAATTCAGAAGTGAAGAGTTGATAAATAACAACTACAAGATTGGATTATTAGGAATTCAGAACACAAAAGATATTGGTGGATTCAAAATAAATGATGACGTTCGCTGTTTGGAGTTTAGACAGCAATCAATGTAGAAAGTGTATGTTCGGCGGATTTAAATAAATGATGACACTAGCTGTTTGGAGTTTTAGACAGCAAACAATATAGAGAGTGTATGGTCGGTGGATTAGATAAATGATGACACTCATTATTTGGAGTTTTAGACAGCAATCAATACAGGGAATGTATGATCGATGGATTAGATAAATGATGACACTCGCTGTTTGGAGTTTTAGGCAGCAATGAGTGTATGATCGGTGGATTACATAAATAATGACACTCGCTATTTGGATTTTTAGGCAGCAATAATAACACCGTGATTAAATGATAAAAATAATACTAAAAGAAATTTCTTGCAAACAAAACAACCCGAGCCTCTCCTTTGATTAGCCATGCATATTATTTATTTACATCCTATGTATTGGCTCGCGGAGCACGGTGGTTAGTGTGCTCACACTCGCACTCACAACAAATCCAAAATCAGGAAGCAGATCACTACGCTTCAGCAATATTCTTGGTCATGATGGCAAAGAAGATGAAGACGTCAAGAACTAGGTCGTGAACTTCCAGTTGGCTGCCTATGGGCACGTCCTGCGGGTTCCACCTGTATGCTTCGTTCTTCCGCTGCTGCAACTTAATGATTTTGGCCAGATCGGCCCATGAGTAAATCTATTATTATATTTATGCTTCCACATGATATGTATTTGATGTTCATTTCTGTAATCTGTGAGCACTATCTACTGATATAAGGAATAGTGCAATAAGGCAGTGAAATCCACCAATCCGCATGTGATGTGCAGTTGAATAGAATCATTGGCGCGGATGCTCCACAGCCCTGTGATGGCATGCAGTGAGGCAACTAGCCCCCAGTAGGCATGGCCGGATCGACCTCCAGTGGTTCATTCACATAATCCTCCACCTCCAGATAGAAGAGACGCTGATAACGATGGCTGTGAATGAACTACTCATCACAATTATAGAACAAACCTTGTTTGTGGTGTTCTGCAATCTTAGCCGAAGTTAGATGGTGGAACTGGCATATAGGAGGGCCTGCCGTGGGTGCTGACGTTGGTGATGACTGAGGTCCCCTAAGGATGCTAGGCAACCAATAGCCGTAGGAAAAGATATGTGCCCTCCTATGGCTCGCGTGCATGATAAGTCTGCCACAGTTGAACTGGCTTGCCCCTCGTACGCCCTGGCCAGTGTCATTGTCTGCTGAAGTTTAACTGGATTCATGAGTTCCACATCTGTCCGGAGTGACTTGGGCAGGCCTGCGGTGCATAGCTGAGTCTGGTGTTGTGCTGTCAGTGGCAGTGCACAGCATAGCAATGTCGAGAAGCAATTCTGATATGCCTAAACAGACCCCTTATATGGCAAACGGCAAGTGCGCTAAGGAAATTGGTGTGGAGCGGTAGCCTGAAGAGCTAGGCAATCCCTGTCAGGTGATATGAGGCCAACCAGACTTTGTCGGCCTCCCCTGTGCGCTGTCCACAAAAAAATTGATCATACTTGTTAAGCCATGCAAGCAAATCATCCAAGACATCATACGTTGGAAAGTCCAATTTGTGGTAGTGTGGTGGCATGTGGTGAGTGGACGGCTGATCAAGAGCATGATAGCAGTTTGCTGGAAGTAAATATGGCGAGGCATGCTAGACTGGAAGGGCGAAAGTGGGTGGGAATGCCTTGGCGGAGGATTCACCATGGGGGTACTGTGTGTGTGCCGGAAACGATGACAACCCACTGGAACACGGATGGCCGAAGAGCTAGGAGGTGACAGCAAATGGCGGCGTGGGGGCGCATCATGTAGGTATTGTGGTGGGAGGCGAGGCAAACAGAGGTGGTGATTGTCGTGGAATTGAGCCTACTGATACCGGCACCAGAGCCCCTGAAAGTGATAGAAACCTACCACGGTCATACATGGCACATTTCTCCAATGCAAAACTCCTGGTGGCTAAGTCGCACAGATTTTGTTGAACCTCATCAATCCGTATGCCCAAACTGGTGTGATTTCCTTCCACTTTAATGCTCAGCTCCTTGATGGCCTCCAGGACCGTTGAGAGGGCTGCCGGGTCTTCGCCTCCGTCGGACTTAGGCATGCTGACTTCTCTTATGGATGGCTCTGATACCAAATTATTATGACGTAGGCTTTGGAGGTTGTATTCGTGTTACACCGTAGGCCTAGGATGGAAATTCCGGTGACTAGGCGCCATGGCGGTGGCCCTGTCGCACGGTTGAGAGTTTCGGGTAGGAAGACGTAGAGTAGGGAGAAATAAGATAACTTCTTTATTGCCTTCTCAAGATACATATACATACATACATATATATAGGAAAAATACTTTTTACTCCTGGGTGTAATTACACCCACCTCTAATAAACCACCTAAACAAACTTAAAATACTTATTTATCACTTTAGGTATACTCGTATACTAATTATAAGATACTCTAATGTGAACTACAAGAAAAAATTACAAGAGAGTCTATAGTTTTTAATGTATTTTGTAAATACCTTCATATACGCACATAAAAAGGAGTACGTCAAAAAAATATACATACCACTTCTAAAAAATTGTTCATATGACCTAGATGGTCTTAAATACTCATATACTACACATATGTACTCTCTGTTACGTGAGATATGACATAGGGTGTAATTACATCTGAGAGTAGAAAAGAGGCTTTACATATGTGTGTGTGTTTGTGACTCTATCACCAAATTTGTTAAGCAAACTCAGATTTCTTTAACCGACCCAATACCATATCTCTAATACTATCATTTTACTTTCGAAATCTTAGACTAGGACTGCGGTCGAATTCCTTATTGCTGCGCGTACTGTAGGCCATCAAGTTGCATTGTCGGTTGCTTCGGCCATTACTACTGGAACTGAGGCAGTATGGCCTATGGCCTACGGTTACTGCTTGCTGGCCTCTTTGGTGTTGATACGTATGCCCTCATATAACAAATCTCTTAGCTTATAGGCCTATTCTTTTTAGCTGGGGCTTAGGGTTTTTGGCTGCAGCTTTTGGTTTTTAGGCTGTCCATTTAAAGGCTAATTACTATAGAAAAACCAAAAACAGAAACCAAAAGCTAAAAAAGAACATGGCCTATATCTAGTATGTGCGACAAACATGCAAATATAATGAAGCTAGAGAAAATATATATAAAGATCAGACTCTGATCCTACTATTAGAAAGCTACTATTAGAAAAATATAAGAATGGAAGTTGATTACCTCAACACCCCGGTTGGCAACCAAGAATCGGCCCTGCAATCATGGAATTGGAATTTAATTCTTAGAATCAAATCTTTTGGCTGCCACCGAGAATTGGAATCGATGATTCGAAGCAATTCCAAAGAGGCAAATAGCAACTGGTCTCAATTCTTTCCCTTACCCATCAATTGTGCCGAATTGAAGTGAAGCCTTGTCCACGTCTCCATCACCGCGCCAAGAAGTCACACGACAGCGACCAGCCGAGGATTACGAGGCGACAGCGATGCCGAGAGGAGCAGACAAACCGCAGTCACCATCTCCAGCTCCTGCGCTCGACTCTCGAGCGAGCACACCGCCAAGGCGCACATGCCGCTTCCGAGCCGGACGCCGCCCACGCAATCCGTGATTGGCACCGGTGGCGACCATGGAAAGGCGACCCAACATCAAGATCATCTCGGACTACCTCCTCGCCTACCAACGCCGCCAACCCGCGCCCTCCTCCTCCTACCTCCGCCACAACAACTTCCGTCGTCCGCCTAGATGCTCAACCCCGGTAGGCGGCGCTGAGCCCGCACGTCCCTCCGTTGAACACGCGAGCAGCGAACACGGATGCAATCGAGGTACGGCGGTCGCCATGTCTCGCCTTTGGGAAGAATCGAGAGTAATCGAGAGGGTGGTGTAACAATCCTACTTTTGGGAACGGAAATGTCATTACCTTCCGTAACAATTCAAAAGTTCAGTTACGAACAAAAGAAATATCATGTCTACTTAAAAAAATTTAAAATTAGTTAGTTTAATTAAAATAAGACTTAACAGTCAATTTTAACAAATTTTAAGGGCGTCCAAGCCTAAAACTTAACTTACAATCAGAAGAGCAAAAAAAAACTCCACAGGAACGCTTGAGTGAGGCCGTAACCCTAACACGAGTACTTGTAACCTTATTTCTTCTTCTAATCTTTGTGTTGGTGGGGGAATAAAACAAGACTAAGTACAACCAACCATACTCAACAAGTCACATGGAAATGGTTGATTAACACACTTTCACATTTTCAAAACCATTCCAAATCTACTTATGCTTCGCTATTGGAATTACCCATTAAACACAGTTTCATATACCGGAAGCACAGTGTATTCGAATATTATTTATACATGACTCTGCAGAGCTGCCCAATTTTACCCACAAGGTTCCTCAACCCTCATGACCGAGTCGAGAAAATAAGGTCGTTTCACTGCTCATCTCTTTATATAGGCTCTACCCGATAGACTTCCAACACAGACCTAGGAGTCCGCTGACACAGCCAGACATTTTATCCGCCAACATGGCCAAATATTTTGCACGTCCTGAGACGAATCTACCGTTGTTTAGTTTGGTTTTACCGTTTCCATACTAACTTTCCCATCTGTAACATCCCAAAAATTTGAGTTTTGAAAAAGTTAAATTCAAATTAATTATTTCAAAGCAATTGGCTTTTATTTGGATTTTTCTGTGTATTTTTGGAATTTATTTCAAAATTCAAAACAAGAAAATGTATTTTAAATATTTTATTAAAGCCAAAAGAGATCATTTTATTTTCCTAACCTTCCCAGATTTATAAATAATTTTGAGAATTTTCTCGAATTAAAATCAATTTTAAAAGATAAAAGGAATTTTATAAAATTATTAAAAGAAAATCTGAAATTAAAAATATTTTTATTAAGTCTAAAATATTCTCTGGAATATTCTATGAATTTTTGGGAATTTTTAAATACTATTTACTATTTTTTCCAAGCAATTATAAAGTTTCTAGTATTTTCTGAAAATTAATCCGAAAATAAAAATCAATTTAATCCTAGCCTGCCACGTGTCGCGTCCGGATGCAATCCATCTCTCCCACGATTTAATCTCATCCATCCATCACAATTTACCCTTCATTTAAAATCAACGACGAGATCAACTCACTTGCCACGTGTCAAGCATCCAACGGCCCATACCCCTTCATACATCTCTCTCTCTTTCTCTCACCGACAAGTGGGCCCCCACATGTCATTCCTTTCTTCTACCTCTCCTTCTTCCTCCTCTCACTCCCTCTCTCCTCCTCCATTAATGCCGAATGGAGAGCTTCAAATCCGGCCGTTTTCTTCGCTTAATCTCCGCTTGATTGCATGCAATAAAGACCCCTAATCACTCCTCCCCATGCCTACTGCTTTCCCCATTTTAATTCTCCGCTCATGGCCGAAAATTGCGCCACCTCTCTCCTCCATGCCGCCGCCCCCTCCTTCCGCCTATAAAACCCCGGCGTCTTTCGCATCCACCTCCTCCCTTCCTTCCCCAACCTTGGCCGACCTCCGCCGCCTTCACCACCGGCAGGCGCCACCGCCGAGCCCCTCTCCCCGCCGCCCTCCTCCGCCATCTCTCGGCCACCGCCGATACCAAACGGTTCGCCTCCCCTCTTCCTCCGCCCCTCGGCCACGGCGAAGACCGGAGCGCCGGGCGAGCTCGCCGCGCCAGTCTTGCCGCGCCGCTCGGCCACCTCGGCGGTCGTTCAAGCGTGGCGCCACGTGGCGCCAAGTCACCGCGCGTGCCACCTCGGCACGACCGCCGGTCCGTGGACTCGGTCCCACGTGGGACCGGCCCACGTGTCCGAAAAATTCAAAATTCAAATTTTGCTGACGTCAGCATGACATCATAAATCCTTTTTCCTTTAGAAAAATATTTCAGCCGAATTTAAAATTAGTGCTGATGTCATAATTAGGATTTTTTAATACAAAAATAAATCAGGAAAATCTTTCTTTTCTTTTTCTTTCAAATAAAACTTCCCGAAGCCATAACTTTCCGCTTTAACTCGATTTGACTCGCTCAAATTTCTAAATTTTTCTAAAATCATAATCTGCTCAAATATACACTCTTTTCAATTTTGAATTTTATTTGAATTTATGTGTATTTATTTGCTTTGTTGCTTTGTCTTTTTCACGCGTAGAATCCGACATCGTCGAAGATCTTGTCGACCCGCAGCAAGAGAATCAAGACATCGCACACGAAGGCAAGTCTCCTTTGAACATCTTGAACCTATGTTTGTGAAATGTTTTGATTATTTTAAATGAATGCATTGCTATGTTACATAAAATGATAATTCATGTTTTAGAAATAATAGTTAAACCAATAATTGTTATGCCCTCATTTGACTTTGACAACCATGTACCTTTGACACCCTAGGATTTCCTTTGTCTCAATAATGAGATTATTATAAAACTTTGGTAAATGTTGTAACGGTAGTAAAATGCTTAGTCGTGCTATATAATCTTGATAACCTTTGGAATGGGAAAAATTATATTTCAATGATTTAGACCTTTGTTCAGAAAGTTAGTGGCAATTGGTGTTGCCACAGTTCTTTAAAATAAAATAAAATGTGAGAGTTGGTTTAGACTGGGGCGGATGGTAAGATTGGTTTGGTGCGGTTAGCACGAGAACTTGTAATGTGTATGTTCCGCCTTAGTCAATTAAGGACCGACTCTTGTGATTGTCCAAACTGAGCACTACCGTACAACCACATGTCTATATGGGTACGACCTAGCTGATTAACTTATGATAGACTAGTTTAGGTACCACCAGTGGAAAGTGGGTGCTAGGGATTTACTGGTTATTCACAGTGAGGAACAGGGATTTACTGTACTTATACTACGCAAGAGGGGCTTCGTCTGGTGGATTTAACCTTCACGGTGAAACCTCGGTGGTGGTGTCTAGCTAGACCGAGTAAGGTAAAAGCTTTGTGATATTTTATCTGGGTCTCATGCCTAAGGAAGCATGTTGGCTATTAAGATGACTTATCTCTTGTGGGTAAAGTTGTACAACCTCTGCAGAGTGTAAAACTATTCGAATAGCCGTGCCCACGGTCAAGGGCGGGTAAAGAATGTATTCACATGGTAGATCATTTGTTTTTGGTTTTAAAATAAAGATTTGGGAACCGGGAGTGGTTGGAACTCCCGGAGTTGTCCTGGCGGATGTAGCCAGAGTGGGTGGATATAACCCGTTGATTTGAACCTTGGCAGTTAGAGCCAGTGATCTAGTGTTGGTGGTTGTAACCTTCACTATTTAACTTGATAAATTTTGTTTAAACAATCACATTATTTAAGTTGATGCCTTCCAAAAATAACTAATGGTATTTGAAATAAAACATTGCTTTGTGCAAAAGAACCATACAACCCTCCTTTGTTAAACCTTGCATCTATCGCATTTTTTCCAAGACTTGCGGAGTACTTTATGTACTCACATACTACACTTAAAATAAAACTCAGAAGAGTATGAAGCTCAAGATGGAACATTCGACTACGGAGCGTATGGATTCGACGAAGGCTTCCCGCAATATTAGGTTGCGCTTCCCCAGTCAATTGCCTGTGGCGAATTGTTGGGTCTCCGCTGGATTTACTTTTTGCTTCCGCTGTGCTTTATCTTTTGTGTGAGTGCGAGGTCTTGTAACCTCAATTGTAATAAAGGTCTTTCGGCCTATACTCTCTTTATTATTGTAATTTCGTTGTTGGCAATGTAATCATCATCGCTTAACTGTGCACTAGCTTTGATCTGGGACTAGTGCTGTAATACACAGAGGGTCTGGATTTGAAAATCCGGGTCCCGACAGAGATGCCCGTTAGATCTCCAACTCAGACCAGGGTATCCGCCGACATGGCCAGACTATCTGTCCTGAGAGGAATCTATCGTTGTTTAGTATGGTTTTACCGTTTCCATACTAATTTCTTTGTACTTCGTTAAAGATTCAATCGATTTAAGCAGCTACTAAACCAGGTTTGACAAGTCAACAATTGTGGTTGAGCGATCACTATGTTCTTCACTTGGCATAAGGTTCTAGTCCTTACTTTTCACTGAAACAACTTTCATCTACAAATTCACATCTCAGCGCCCGTGGCACTACTGTCAATTCACAAAACAACTTCCATTCTAGGATAGGTTCAACCAACGCATGGCTTTCTGTGATATCTTATCATTGAACATTTCAAAATTCTATCGGCAAAATATCAAGACTTTTAGTAGTAAAAAGTTTGTTGAATTCATGAACTACCATGATTACATTAGTAATACTTTTAATATTACTAGGTTCTGTCAAGGTGAATATGGTCATCAAATTAAACTGGGTTTTTTTTGTGGTAGGACATAACTAGTATCATGTCATTCTAAACATTCAATGTACATAAAATAATGGCACTTAAATAGCATAATGAAAGTACTGTTAAGTAGATAAATAAAGGAAATATAGGTTCAATATGATAAAAACACATGAGACTTTTATGGGTGCATCCTCACACAGAAGAAGTGAGGTAGGACATATGATGTTAACACGTAGAATCCGACTGACAAAGATTGTGAAAGGAACTTCTCCTTCCTCCCACGCGCGCGACTCCACGCTACCTCGACAGCAGTGACATAGCCACCGCCACCACGCCAACAGCCACCGCCACCGCCACAACTGACCCCAAAGCCGTCCGGCCTCCTTCCTCTCCTTACCCTCTCCTCGGCCGAGAGCGGAAACGCAGTCAGAATTGCTTGGTGCTGCTCGTGGGCGAGGGCGGTGCAGCGAGTGCATCTCGTCAGCCCACGGCGGTGCCTCCTCATCGTGCTTGGGCAACAGCGCGCGGCGAGGTGATTTCTTGGTGTTTGTCCGCGGACATGATGGCGATGGCGCTGGCGGTGGGAGGAAGTTGTCCATGATGAAGCTCGATAAGCACCGCGAATCGGCGCCGTCGATCGAGCTCACCGTGAGGAGAATGTGGCGAACCGGTCGGATGACGAGATCCCGTCGAGCGTCGGAGAAGGTGTCGTCCTCGCCGTCATCGCCGCTCGTTGCGCTCGGTGGTGTTTCCATGGTAGGATCGGCTCCAACCACCTCACCAGCAGCCTTTATACGCCCCATCTTTGGTGCATGTGTTGTTGCCGTAGTAGTGGCTGTGGTGGTAGTTTTCAGCCAACTCACTCACCGCCGGCCGCGCATGGAGATCGTGACGGCGTGAGCTCGCCCAGGGACCACGGCGGCGGTCTTGTGGCCCGTAGATTACTAGAACGCACGCGAGCACAAATGGATACACAGGAGGAAAACAAGCAATATACAGATAACACTCACGCACACCGCTAGCAACAAACCGCCGCAACGCGTCGCCGCGTTCTTCTCGTGGGGCGCGTGCGGCGGTGGTAAGCGGAGGTGCCGCTGCCGAGCGGGCAGCAGCGGCACAACGTGACACGCCCACTCCCGGCCTACCACGGCGACACCACCGACACGACGAGCAGCGACGATGACAAGGACGACACCTTCTTCGACGCTTCGACGGATCTCGCCGTCGGCCGACCGCTCGTGCTCTCTGTCTTGTTGAGCCCTATCGATGGTGCCGGTTCGCGGCGCTCGCCGAGCTTCATCATGGACCGCTTCCTCCCGCCGCCAACGCCATCGCCACCACATCCGCGACAAACACCGAATAAATCACCTCGCCGCGCCTTGCTGCTCCAAGCACGATGAGGAGGTGCCGGGCGCGCTAGACGAGAGACGACTGCCTACGCCGCGCCCGTCCGCGAGTAGCGAAGCAATTCAGCGCCACGTGTCCACTCTCCAAAGACGAGGAGAGGGTAAGGAGAGGGAGGAGACCGAGGCTCGGGCTGTAGTGGTGGCGGTGGCATGCCGCCTGGCGGTGCGAGGTGGCGTGGAGCCGGACGCACACGGGAGGGCTGGGAGGAACTTCCTCCTCAATGCTATGAGATTTGGATTCCACGTGGTAGCATTACAAGTCCCACCTCACTTCTTCCGTGGGCACGCACCTAGAAAAGTCCCTCCGTATGGGGATGGGATCAAGGAGTGTATGTATGTTGACATTTTAAGAGAAAAATTTGAATCCAAATGGCACCCAAATGTAAATTTTGGAATTAATTGACATGAATCAAATTAAAATCCTATTAGAATAGGATTTGAAATCCAATTGAAACAATCAAATTTAATTCTAAGGAACAAAATGGGGTGTAAGATGTTTGTAGTGTTCCAGCAGAAGAACGTACGATCTGAGGGGCAAATGCAAACTCCTAGTCGTCACGCTGGTGTGAGTGGTCGGTTACGACCAGTGTGGTCATGGACGACCAGTCTGTATAAAGTCGTAGACAACCACGGTGTGCGTGGTCGATTACGACCAGGCTGTGCTTGGTCGGTTACGATCATGTTATATGTGGTCGTAACGACCAGTATGGTAGTCGTAAGCGTTGGGGTCATGGCGCTGTGTTCACGATGAGTCGAATCGCAACACCGCATCGAAGCCACGCCGATCGTAGAAGCGGTCAAGGAGCAGCTGAAGTTGAAGCCAGTGGTTGAAGTCATGCGGCCAGTCTCTCGAGCAGTCAGCGCAGTTGGTAGTAACTGTAACAAGCATCGACACGGGTCGTCGTGGGTGACGCAGGCCATACCGTGGTCGGTGAACTGACTGGTCGCAGTAGTAGTCGGCGGCTGAGCAAAGCGGTGTGGGTCGCAGTTGCAGTCGATGGGCACTGTAGTGGTCGTCAGCGATCAGAACAAAGCATGGGCAAGCGGCGGAGCAGTTAAGTGCTCTGAGGTACAGTTGTCTATATATACCCTGTAATACTTATGCGGTTTGAGAGTGAAGAAATAGAAGAAAAATAGCCCCAAACACTCTCCATCTCATTACGACTTAATTCTTTCAGTCCTCTGTTTTTCTCCACCGTAGTCGTAGGAACCGATCGGAGGCACACTGCTCACGATCCGACAACAGTGCACTCGTTCGAAATTTGGACGTGCAGATCCGTGTTAGATTCCCAACAAACACCAAGAAATCACCTCACCGCAGCGCGCCGCTCCAAGCACGATGAGGAGGTGCCGGCCGCTGCTAGACGAGAGACGCACTCGCTGCGCCGCGCCCCCGTCCGTGAGTAGCCAAAGCAATTCCTGCACCATGTTTCCACCCTCCAATGCTAGGAGAGGGTAAGGAGAGGGAGGAGGCTGGTGGCTCTAGGTTGTAGTGGTGGCGGTGGCATGCTGGCGAGGTGGCGTGGAGTCAGACGCCGCGCGGGAGGAAAGGAGGAGTTCCCTCCTCAATGCTGTGAGATTCGGATTCCACATGTTAGCATCACGAGTCCTACCTCACTTCTTACGTGGGGACGCACCCGAAAAGTCCCTTCCGGCGGGTGGATGGGATCAAGGAGTGTATGTATGTTGACATTTTAAGAGAAAAATTTGAATCCAAATGGCACCCAAACAAAATTTTAGAATTCTAATTGACATGAATCAAATTAAAATCCTATTAGAAAATCAATCAAATTTAATTCTAAGGAGCAAAATAGGGTGTAAGCAGTGACGGGCCCGGAGAATTTGACGAGCCTGGGCGAAGAACTGTAGTAGATGCTAGTAACACTCCATGCATGAACTAATATACAGTAATTAGATTCATTCATTCATGCTCCTAAGGCTTATGTCTGTAATAATTAAAACACCACAACAAGATCTTGATTCATGAAAGGCTCAAAGTGCTCATGCGTGTTCAGCAAAATGGCACCAATTAGATTTAGAAGAGGCCCAAACAAATGCAAAACCTCGTCACTCGTTAAGTTTTGGGCATGCATACTTAAAATTGGGACTAGTGTGAGTCACAACACGATGGTGTAATGATTCAATATATTGCTTTATTTTCTCAAGGGTGAAAAATCCATAAGCCTATCGAACAATTCCTCACGGATATATGGACGAGATAGTAGACATCATACAATGTGTATGCACAAGCAATGCTGCTTGAATAGAAGTGAAATAACAATAACCAAAAGAGAGAGGCTAACATTTCCTTGCATACGCCCTTATAGAAGGCCTAACCGACCTCATTTGAGAACAATGGACATCAAACAATATGCATGCATGCCTCCTTGAATATAAGTGAATTCTACAATCACTTGACATCTTAATCCTACTTGTTTTCCATATAAGTAGAGCTGTCAGCCTACAAATATCTTGTTAAGCTAGGATAACCAATCATCATCATCGACCCACTGTACTTCCCTTCGACAAGAACAAACGCATGACTTTTCTAACATTTTTCAGATTCATCTAGTTAAGGCTGGATACTTCACATCAGATGTATTGTTTTTGCAAGCAACATTCCACATGATTGTTGCAATTTGCGATTTGATTGGACACTCGCTTCGTCCCCCCCTTAATCTCTCGGGAGATGAGCCCGGGCAGGAGCCCAGGGTCGCCGGGCCCTGGATCCGCCCCTTGGTGTAAGATTTTGTAGTGTTCCAGCAGAAGAACGTCGATCCGAGGGGCAAATGCAAACTCCCAGTGGATTGTTTGTTGCTTACTCTTTACCTGTAGATTGGCAGTTTTGCATCTCAGGAAAAAATAGCAGGAAACCAAAATTCCATGCAAAGCTGAAAATAATCGGCGACATCATGATTACTTTATGATTCTTTCTAGATATGGATTCGCGAGAATATCTTCAGTGTGATATCTTCCAGCACATCCATCGCATATGAGATCATGAGTAATCTGAAAGTAAAGCCAGAACCAATAAATGTTCTTCAAAGCTAGTGTTTTCATGAAACATGCATCAATTATGAAAGCAGAACACAAAACTCAACCCGTATGTTATTGTTTCTGTTCCTTCAGGCTCAGTCTAATCAAGCAAGAATAGGAATCAAACCGAACCAACTTACAATATAAGGTGCGGGTACACCTCATAAATTAAGCATAACAAACCAGCAAGAAGCAGTGGACCTCAAAATGATCCAGGATATATGGTTGCCTCCACCGCAGCCACGGCGTGTCGACGGATTGATCGGGCTTTGCGAGTTGCGCTGCTAGAGTGTATGAATATACATTGCTCTTGGAGTATGGATCATGTTGCTGCTTGTAATTTTTGCTCATTTCTTGAGCGATGGCTTGCGATGAAATGGAAAGAATCAATCTTGAACCACACCGTCCCAATTCCCAATTGGTCTGGTGTGGCTAGATGCCAAGAGAAAGGGCAAGGGTAATTTGGGAAGTTCAGTTGAGGATAAATGGGAAAAGATGAGGAATATATGGGAAATATAATGGCATTTTACAAAGAAGACAAGGAAACAAGTGGCATTTTTCAAATATCATGAATTGAGTGGCATTCTCCTAGGGACAATTCAGTATTTGACGCTCTAGAGTGGTCTTTGAGTATTGAGTAATGCTTACCACCACTGGTAGCATGTCCAAGGAAGGCGCTACCAAGAATCATGACGGCGTCCCGACGCGACCTCCTCGATCTCTTCCGCCGACGCAACCTCTCTTCTCGACGACGAAGCTTCCTTCTCGAGACGGCGTCCACCGACGCGAGGGGTTAGGTTTCACCGGATTAGGGAAAGGGTTGTGCCCTCAACTGTAGAAGGAGGGAGGGGCGGCCCGGCGGTGGGTGGTGGTGGCGCCGCCGCCGCCGCCGGAGGAGGGCGGTGAGCGGCAATGGCAGTGGCATGGCAAAGACGGTGACGAGTTAGGTGGGCGGGACTGCGCCGACGGGCAGGGAGTGCGGGCGTGGTGAGGAAATGACCTTTTTCCCTCCTCTTCTATTCACCTCCTCCTCCCACGCCTCTGCCGACTTCGCCGCCGCCACGCCCTCTTTGGCGCTCCCGCCGCCTCGCGCCGCCTAACCTCCCACCCTGCTGTGCTCACTCCCGGCCTCCCTCGCCATTGTTAGTCTAAATCTTGACTTAGTTAGTTGTATGCGAGAAAATGAGTGGCGACGCTTGGTCTTCTTAAGTCATGAGATCGCCAGCCGAGAAATAGGATCCAAATAGCTATGTTTAGGCTGTTTTGTTTAGCATTGGTTACGGATATCCGATCGCAGATTCGCCAAGTCTGTATATCCCATTGCTATAAATAGGTGATGGATCAGTAAACCAATGTGAGCATGAGCATTCAAAGACAATAAAAGAGCTCATGTGCATAAGAGTTGTCGACTTGTCTCGCCTCCTCACGCTTCTTGTGGCGTGCGAGCGTGTTTGATCGTGTTTATTTGTCTGAGTTTTTCCTGGGCTAACAATTGGTATCAGAGCTTGTGTTGTGTACACCTTCATCCATGTCGTCTTCGAGCTCGCCGAGAAACATCACCGCTGATGGGGGCGTTCAGAAGACCGACGAGGGCGTGGCGGGCGGCGCCGCCAGAGGGCGATATCTCCTCCGTATCCCATTCTCACGAGGAGAAACTACACAACATGGGCCGTGAAGATGAAGGTGTTCATGCGCGCTTAGGGCGTGGAACGCAATCGTGGATGAAGAGGTGAATGAGCGGTAAGATCAATGGCGCCGCGGCAATCTTCCTTGCGGTACCGGAAGATGTCTTGCTTCTAGCCGAGAAGGAGACCGCAAAGGAAGCCCGAACACCACGAAGGTGATGCATCTCGGTGCCGATCGCGTCAAGGAGGCGCGTGTACAAAACCTCAAAAGCGAGTTTGAGAACTTGCGCATGAGAGACACCGAACAGATCGATGACTTCGCGATGAGGTTGACGACAATCGTCAGCAAGATACGAGGTCTAGGCGAAAAGATGGAAGAGGTCTACATCGTGCGGAAGTTTCTTCGTGCAGTGCCTAAGAAGTTCTCTCCCATCGTCACCACAATTGAGCAATTCGGTGACATAAAAAATATGTCGATCGAAGAGCTAATCGGGCGCTTGAAGACGCAGGAAGAGGGAGAACGTCGCTACGGCAACAACGACGGAGACGAGGAGCACTTGCTCCTGACACGCGCAGAATGGGAGGCCCGATCGTCAAAGTGTGAAGGTGAAGGCTCCTCAGGTGGTTCTGGTGGCGGCGGTGGACGTCGATACCGACGGATTGACAAGGCAAAAGTAAGGTGTTTTAATTGTAACGATTATGGACATTTTGCTTCAGAATGCCGGAAGCCCAACAAGAGGGAGAAAGCGCAGGCATATCTCATTGAGGCAGATGCCGACGAAGAACCAGCGCTGCTCTAAACAATAAGATTAAGGGATGAAGTTTTTTTAGCATGTTTATTTGAAGTTTAGCAAGTCAAGATTATGGGGGACATTGTTAGTCTAAATCTTGACTTAGTTAGTTGCATGCAGAAAAATGAGTGGCGCACGTTTGGTGCTTCCGAGTCATGAGATCGATTGTCAGCCGAGAAATAGGATCCAAATAGCTATGTTTAGGCTGTTTTGTTTAGCATTGGTTACAGGATATCCGATCAGCAGTTCGGCCAAGTCTGTGCTATCCCATTGCTATAAATAGGTGATGGACTGTAAACCAATGTGAGCGATGTGATTCGGAAGAATAAAAGAGCTCCCTGCATAAGAGTTGTCGACTTGTCTCGCCTCCTCTACATTTCTTGTGGCGTGCGAGCGCTTTGATCGTGTTTATTTGTCCGAGTTTTTCGGGCTACTGACCATCGCTGCGGAGAGGCGGTTGTTCTCAGCCCTAAGAAACAGGGGAGGGAGGAGCGGAGAGGAGCAAAGCAGGCAGAAGACAACTTGGGTTTAGGCAACCAAGAATCATGTGTGCTAAAGTAGCGCATTCCCTACTTATTTCCTTCCTGTTTGCCTCCAGGACTATACCATGTCCCGCAATGTTATATATAGCACATCCGGTGATTGAACCGGTCTGGTGCATTTCCAATCCTTCTTCCTTCTTTCTACATGGTATCAGATTAATCTCCCTAGGACTCGCCCTACTACTTCCGCCTCCTTCCTACTGCCACCACCATGTCTGGCTCTCTAAGCTCATCGGCTGGTGCCATGTCCAGCCTCCTTTCTACATGGTATTCAGTTGTGTTTCCTACGCCTGCATCAAGACTCAAGAGTCACGTTCCCGTGACGCTTGATCTCAGGACTTCCAACTACACCAAGTGGCGCACGTTCTTCCTTGCCATGATTGGAAAATTCAGTCTGCAGCATCATGTCGATGGGTCTTTGGCCAAACCAACTGATCGCACCTAGGTTCGAGAAGATTTCGTCGTCCTTAATTGACTATATGGCTCCATATATGAGAAAATCCTTGATATGGTCATGGAACCAACCCAAATGGCGCATCAACTGGTTTCCATGCTAGGCCACTCCCACCGGGCCTTGGTTGTGCTTCAACCCATGGGCTCCCTCGGGACAGCAACAAGGCGACGTCTGGCACCCACCAGCAGGATAGCACACCGGTGGTGTCTGGCCTTCTCCAGCAGGCACAGGCCTCCTCGGACCCAGGGTTAACTCTTTCGGATGAAATGGACCGAAATTTCGGTAATTTCAGTCGTTTTGTTACCCAACGGAAGGAAAAAATTCAGTCCAATTTTGGCCAAATTTGACTTCGTTCGAAATTTGCCAAAAATTTATCCAAAATTGGTTAAATTTCATCAAAATCCAAATGAAGTTTGAAATTTTCATCTGAAATTTCGTTCAATTCGGTGCTTTCGCCACCTTCCGAATTTTCTCTACTACTTAAAAATTGAAGTTGGTGACGATCCGTCCGTCCTCTCCCACCTTCTCTCGTAAAAAGCCGAGCGACGCCATCGTGGCCTCCAACCGCTCTCCTTTCTCTAACTCCCCACCTCGTGAATCTTCCGCCGAGCCTGCCCCCCTCCTCACCTCCTCACGCCGCCTCCTCCTTCTCCCACCCCGCCGCCGCCTCCACCTCCCCACCTGTCTGCCTCGCCTCGCCGCCTCCTCCTTCCCACCCCGTGCCACCGCCTCCTCCTCCCCACTCATCCGCTCCGCTCGCCTCCTCCTCCCCCCACTCCTCCGCTCGCTCTCCTCCTCCTCCTCCCTCCCCCTAGCCTCCTCACGCCTCTCTTCTCACCGTGTGCAAGATTTGGTTAAGGATTTGGGGGACAGAAGGGAGAGGATGGTGAAGGGAGGCCAAAGTCGAGGCGGTCAACGCGGCCGAGGTGGTCTACACCGTCGGCATCCGGCGCCCGGAACCCATGCCACACCAGGCGCCGTCGTCGAGCGGCCAGTGGCACAACTTTATGGTTCGTCCTTGTCTCTCTCGAGCTTCCGCTTGAAATCTTGTCTTGATTTCTTGGAGCACGGTGCTCAGCCCTCTAAGTTAACGAGAATCGGTGTTTACGCTGCGAGGTATCCTGAATTCCTAATACATTCCGGCATTTTACCTTCTAGGATCGAGTCTTTCGATATGTATCGAAGCCGACTTTGGAAAAACTAGCGACATGTCCGATGAGGAGCCCGACATTGACATTGCAAAGTTGTTGAAAGATGTTGAGCTTTTGGTAATCATCTCATCTTGCTTATCGGTCCGCTACTATCTTGTTTAAATTGTCTCAAGCATCTGGATATCTTTGCCTGCGATTCCTACTAATTAAATTAATGATAACCGTTCTTGTCCATGAGAAGCGGAAGAATTTGCCATACCTATACTATGTCGAAGAACGGTTTGTGCTTTGATCCACTATTTGATGATTCCGTGGTAGATACTTTGTAATTCAAGATGTTGTATTGGTGAACTAAAATCTGAAAAATTGGAAATCGTTCTATTATATGCCTATGCAAGAAGTTAGTCCATGTAAATAAGTTTGCCATCTAATTAAGACAGTATGTTGCGGAGTTTGGTTGAGAAAACAAAAATATGGCATTTTGTTTAGGAACAGGGCCGTGCCGTGAAATTTGAAGGCCCTGTACAAAGCTCTAAGTTAGGCCTAAACCAAAGTACCAAATATAGCCAAAATAATATATGTATTGCGAGCAAATACGATATATCAAGAATAGTACCTTTTGAACTCTTGGTTTGCATAATCTTTACTTGAATAACATCGTTCTCTTAGTGTTCTTTGAAATAAAATCTTCAATAATATGCTCATAATTAATCTTCTCCAGCAATCCACTCTCAAGTGCTATCGTAGCCAAACTATTAAGTCTTTCTTGTGTCATTGTAGAACATAAGTATGACTTCAATAGCTTCAACTTAGAAAAGCTTCGCTCCGATGCAACATCACAGAATGGTCAATAAAATTCTATATGCAATAGCTGCATTGGGAAAAAATCATGCCGCTTTAGAAACTTAAGAATTTCAAGAGGACCCATATTTTCTTTTGGAATGAAATCTTGAAGAAACCTCAACTCAGATATAGTTCATTGGCATCAATATCGATTTTCCATCTCTTTTAAGGGTGCTTCAAGATTGTCACAAGAAGATTTCAAGCTCTTATTATCCAATGACCGTAATGAGTCGGTAAATAAGAAACCAAAATTCTTTTGGTAATCCTGATATTGCTCAAATCTCCTTGTAAGCGAGGAAATAGCTTGATCAACAATAGGTATAAAATAGTTGATTCTAAATGATTCCTCTGCAGACTGTGTGACAACATTTGTGTTATCTGGGTTCTCATCAAATTGTCTCTTTCTTTTAATTTCTCGCTTTTTACGAAATGTTGTGTTGATATCCAGCTCAAGTGCGATTCCTTTGGCTGCCTCCAATGCTTCTAAGAAACCAGTTTCTCTATACCCTTTGAAGAAAGAAATTAGCCCTTGCACTTTCTCAATAGCAACATCAATAAGCATATCCTTTGCTTGCAAGTGTTTGCTTACTAAATTAACAGCATATAGTACCTCATACCAAATGACTATTGCCACTATAAATTCATATTCTCCAAGTTCATTATTTGCCAAACCTTTAGCTTCACTGCTTGTTTTTACATCATTATCAATATCAGATATCTGAAATTAAAAGAAAGAAAAAATAAGTTAAATTTTGAGGACAACCAGAGGAAATGTATCGTTATTAATATGTCAATGTCAAATACCTGAAGTAGAGCCTCTCGAATGTGAGCGCATTGAAATCTGATAGCTTTAACACTTTCAACACGACTCTCCCATCGTGTAGCTGACACTGACTTGAGAGTCAATCCCGTTATGTTATCTTTCAGAATCTGCCATTTCTTAGTGGAATTAGCAAAAGTTGTATAGATCGTTGAATGATTCCAAAGAAGTCTTTAGCTTTACCACAAGTCTTGGCCATATCACAAAGTGTTAAATTAAGGCTATGGCAACCACAAACAGAATAGAAAGCTCTAGGATTTACATCCAAAAGTCTCTTTTGCACCCCTTGATGTTTTCCTTTCATATTTGACCCATTATCATAACCTTGTCCTCTCACATCATCTATATCAAGATCAAGACACTTTAGTTCATTCTCTAGCACATCAAAAAGTCCTTGTCCGGTCGTATTATTTACATCTAAAAATCCTAGAAAGGATTCTTCAATGGAAATATTATCTGAAGATGAATCCACATATCTTATAATTAAAGACATTTGTTCTTGGTGGCTTGCATCAGGGGTACAATCAAGTATGACAGAGAAATACTTTGCTCTCTTTATTTTCCTTACAATTTCAGACTTAATAGCGAGAAGCAAGCAAGTGTATCAACTCATTACGAATCTTTGGATCAAGATAATGAAGTAGAGTTTCTTCACTTGTAATACGACGAACATGCTCTTGGATAACTGGGTCAAATTCTGCCAACATCTCTATCAAACCTAAGAAATTCCCATTGCTATCTTCATACAGCTTTCTTTATTAGTACCACGAAATGCTAGATTATGCTTGGCAAGAAATTTAACAATGCAAACAATTCTGAATAAAACTTTTCTCCAATGGTCCTTTTCTTTCTCAAATAGTCATTGAGCAATTTTGTCAATAGCTTGATCCTTTTGCAACCTACTATGCAACTCATACCAAGTGGTCATATTCAAAACATGCTCGCACTTGTCTCATGCTCTTTAAGCCTACTACCAAGATGTATCCAATCATTATACCCCTCATTTGCCAATTGACCCTTTCTATGCCCTTTTGTAAATAATTTACAATCAAGCAAAATACACTATCGAGTTCCTTAGAATAGACAAGCCAATCTCTATCGCAATGCTCTCCATTTGATAGAATTCTAGTATAGAATAGTCGAAAACCTTCTAGAATATCTATCCTTGGGACCTTTACGAATTGATAAGTCTCTTGTAGGGCCCTTTTGTGCTAAAATGTCGATCTGTTTAGGATTAAGTGAATCCCAATATCTTGGATCAAATATATCGGTGAAAAGAATCACCAACATTCTCACCGTTATCACCATCATTATCGGTTTCAACATTTGTGTTATTAATAAGAACTTCGAACTTCAACATTATTTTACGTCACTGTCGACCATCTCTAGGATCATTTTCAATATTACTATCAAGTGTAGGAGCTTGATCGGTGCTGATTACCGGAAGACACTTGTGATTCTTTTATAATAAATCTATCCATTGCTCCTTCGACATTGAGTTAACTCCTCAATTCTTTATTTCTTCTTACGTTTTTGGGAACCGGATTCATATTTTCTAAATCGATTTGCGAAGACATGGCTTCAAAAGATGAAAAGAACACAATTAAAATTATACAAACAGTTCTAAACTTTCAATCTTTCATACAAAGTTTAATTAGTACAATACAATTAGAATTGAAAAAAAGCGAATACCCGAGTACGCCGAACCGCCCCGATGGTGATGGAGTCCTTCTCGTGGCAAGAAGAACGTCACCGCCCACCGCCACCGGCGTCCTCACCGACCAGACACCGCGCGGTCGCGCGTCGCACCTGTGACCGAAGACGGCGCCTTCGCCGATCGGCGATCGCGATGTAAATCGATGGCACCAAGACGCGCCTTCACCAAAGACGGCTTCAAAAGGTGCGGCCGACGCGGCGGCGTGGGGAAGCTCAACCGGTGGTGGTGCCCAAGCACCCGCCGAGAAGGCTTCGACTTCGGCCGCGAGTGCGAGGAATCTGAACGAAGGCGTGAGCGGATTAAGCGGGCGGCGGCGCCACGCCACGCGAGTCGCGAGAATCTGACGGCGGCGCCACACGGAATCTGGCGGCACGAGCGGGCGCCAAGACACGCACCACGCGAAAATTTTGAGGCCTTCCAAATCGGGGGCCCTGTACGCAGGCACCGGTGGCACGCCCAAGGGCCCGGGCCTGTTTAGGAACACGACTCTTTTCACTAAAAGTGCCTATGAGTTATAAAGAAGAATGTCTCATTTCGTTCCATCCTATGTTTTGGTTATGAAGAACTGCAATTTATTCTTGAAATACTTTTGGACTCGGTCATGTTAAGTGGATCTTGGACGAGCTTGGGAATGGCTCTTCTTACATTCTTGAGGAAATAGGAGTAAAATATTTGTCAATTAAATTATATCGCTAACCGTTCAATATATGCGGTTTGTTATTGACATTTCACCGTTGACTTTTTAAAAGGACTAGAATAAAAGGATATGTATTCCATCTCTCCTTAAAGTGTTAATTTTGATTGTAAGGATTTATTGTTGTACAAACATTCACTGATGCTAATTTTTACGTGCCTCTACATGGAAGGAGCTAAGCAAATAGAGAACCGTAAAATAGTCGAATTGGGTGGAAAGGTAATCTTTTACCTCTTAGCCTAACCTAAAACATTTCAATATCTCAATGCATTCGTTATCCGCAGGCCATTAAAAGCACCGCACACCATTAAGTGTAGCAAAACCGGCTATGAAGAATCGGTTGAAAAGAGAACAAAGGAAAGTTGAAGAGGTATGATAATTTGATAATCTTGATTGTTTTCGTTTATTCTATAGCCAAGAACAGACCGCCGCCAAATCAGATTTATTTTCATTATTGTCTCGATGTGAACAAATATTGACATATGAGAATTCTATACAGAAAGACTACTTGGGATCTTTAGGAAGCGAGATACGAAGAATGGCAAAGCTCGAAGACTAGACCAGAGGACCGAGTACTCGAGGCGTATAAGCGCTTCAAGAATGGTATACTCGATGTGAAGCATCTTTGGCACCACCAAAACCATCGAGGGGGATGCGCCAGAGCGTAAGATGAGAAAGGGCAAAAAGGAAATGGGAAGCGAAGGGAGGCGAAGGAAGAGACGTTGAGGTTTACCTTGTCTTGGTTTTGTAGTAAGGTACATGTAGGAGGAAGAGACGTTCGGCTTACATGTAGGAGGAAGAGACGTTCATTTGTCACCATGTAATCGGTTTTGCATTAAGATACATCCATGTTCTACTTGTATCTTTAAAGTAATCCTTCAAGCGAGGTGAACCTCCATGTTAAAATTTTGCAAAGGCATATTTGTTTGAGTTTATCCTGTTGACTGTTACGCCCTTTGCTCTACATGTCTTTAAAGTAATCCTTCAAACGAGGTGGTCCTCCGTGTTAAAATTTTGCAAAGGCATATTTGTTTCACTTATATCCTGTTGATCGTTCACCTTTTTGCTCTACATGATAGCGTTTGCAAGCGACCATTTCGGACTTCGAAATTGTTTATTTTGTTCTTGGGTGCACAGGACTGTATATGTGACCCGAGCTTTGCAAGTGAACCGAGCACTGCAATACCGAAACCTTGACAAGTTTGTCAAGCAAATGATTGGTATCAAGGCCATGTTTCAAACAACTTCGAATTTTGGTTTTAGAAGTTGTGATGCGGATTGCTCGATCTTCACGGCGTAGGATCAATGAAGATAAATTTGGATCCGTGCAACCTGACGAATCGATGGCGCCAACCATCGTTAGAACGACAACTGCGACAAAAGAATTCGCCCAACCACATCGCTCGTGATCCGTCTACTTGACCACCAAGTAGACGGTATACGCTTATTTGTTCTATATTGCTTTTTTATAATTGTTTCTTTTCACTACCTTGTTCTATATTGCTATTTGTTCTATATTGTCTGTATTGGTTAGTGGTTGCTTGGAAAGTACTACATATTATCTGAATATTGTTTTACATATAGCTTTGTTTTTCGTTGCAACGCACGAGTACTGGACTAGTTATTCAAAACAAAAGAGTTAACCCTTCTCAGACCACGCCCAGGCATCCCACAGGTACACAACACGGTGTACAACCCCATGCACCTCGCCTCGACCTCAGACATGGGACTCAACTGGTCTCATTGCTGCAATGAACAACATGGTGCTGCAACCATCATCTGACTAGATCATGGACTCCAGCGCTACATCATACATGACCGTTGACGATGGTACTCTTCTCCCCTCCCCTCCCTCCAACTCCCATTCTTTTGTCTGTTGGTGACGGTTCTGCCGTACCAATCCATTGATCTCGTCATGCAATTCTTCCTACTACCAATTTTTGTCCCACTGATGTGTTAGTAGTTCCTTCCTTGATTCGTAACCTCATTTCTATCCGAAAATTCACTCGTGATAAATTCATGTTCAATTGAATTTGATTCTCTTAGTTTCTCTGTCAAGGACCTCCGTACCTGCAGAGAGATTCTTCACTGCAATAGCCGAGACCTCTACAGTGTTCCTCCAGTCAATAACAACTCATCTCACCAAGTTTTTTGTCTCCACCACTACCCCCGAGTAGCTCTGGCATCGACACCCCAGCCACGACTGTTATGTGGGGACGTACGTATACTCGGAGACACCGTAAAGGAAGGGACAATACGTATGCTTCGGATGCACGGGAGAATACGGGTGAGAAGGAATCGGCTTAACCAGTTGGAGTTGTAATCGAAAACTTGTACTTTACTAGTATGTTTCTAGTTGTTTGGGTTAAGAGAACCTTACGGACAGTTTGCATACTATTTTTAGATCAGGCCAGTTCTATAAATTGAGGGGGATTGTAATAAAGAGGGAGGAAAGAATTACTATCTCCCATCCGTCTTCTCCAATTTCTCTCTTTTTGGCGCCCTTCCCTGCGTTTGCTCTCGCTTCTGAACGTCACGGAGCCCTCTCGATCCAACGACGCGGGCGTACCTCGTCCAACACCGGCGCACAACTACAATCTTCGATCTAACACCCGTGCACCTGACAACTTGGTATCAGAGCCAATGACTGGCACATCTGAGATGGCGGCACTAACGCGGCAGATCGCAGATCTCACGGCAGCCATGACGATCAAGTTTGAAGAGTTGAAGACCGATCTGTCAACAGAGATTGTTGCACTCAAGGAAAGGATCAATCTGCTAGAAAAAGGCGGGAGAAGGACTTCACGATCCCACTGAGTTGCGCCCACCCTCCGCCCTCATCTCAAAGACAACACGCAGAGTGGCAACTATCAAGGGGCTCATCTTCACAAGCTCGCCTTCCCCATGTTCGACGGCAAAGCAGACCCCCTCGGATGGCTCAACCATTGTGAACAGTTTTTCAGGGGACAGTACACGCCGGAACACGAGAAGGTCTGGTTAGCTTCCTACCATCTGACAGGAGTAGCTCAGCAATGGTATTTCCAACTACACCGGGACGAGGGTGAACCGTCCTGGCACAATTTCAAAAATTATTGCAGTCTACGTTTCGGGCCACCAATTCGCAATAATTTTTTGGGCGAACTAGCTAAATTGCAGGCGACAGGAATAGTTGACGAGTACCAGGAAAAATTTGTGGCATTATTATGCCGAGCAGACTCGCTGACTCCGGACCAGCAGGTTCAGTTGTTTACATCCGGGCTCATGGAACCGGTACGAACGGATGTTGAACTTCAGCACCCAGGGAGCTTACAACTAGCAATGGCATTGGCCAGGGCATATGAGAAACGTCACATAATTGCATCTTCAATGCCCAAGGCTGGACGAACGTGGAGTCAAGCACGGCCAGCACCATTACAGACAAGCTCCACCACTAGTTTCCCGGCAACCCAGCTAGGTACCGCGGCCGCGCCTTCCTCCAACATTGCCAGCGCAACTACAAATCATGGCGCTATAGCACTGCCTCGCAAGCAACTCACGGCTTCCCAGATGGCGGACCGAAGAAGACAAGGACTTTGTTTCAACTGTGAGGAGCAGTTCGTCGCAGGTCATCGCTGCAAACGCCTGTTCCTCCTGGAAGTCCTGCCAGACGATTCTGCCGACGACATCGTACCGGGCCACAAAGAAGAGTGCGACGAACCTGCAATATCCCTGCATGCGCTTTCCGGCGTGCAACCGAGAACAACACAGACTATGAAGGTGCCTGTGTGGGTTGGATCGACACGGTTGGTGGCATTGATTGACTCTGGCTCGACGCACAATTTTATTGCGAAAGCGATACACAAGCGTGCATCGCCGCATACCGCAAGCGTAACTCGGGTGGCAGTGGCTAATGGGGATCATGTGATCAGCAATGGAGTTTGTCGTGCGCTACCGTTGCGCATTGATCAGCGGGTCTATACAGTGGACTGCTTTTCGATTCCCTTAGCAGGTTTTGATCTTGTATTGGGTGTGCAATGGTTAGGCACACTTGGACCTATCATTTGGGATTTTCAGCAAATGACATTGTCTTTCCGTCATGAAGATCAACTTGTGACTTGGCGGGGGCTCTCGGATCCATCAGCATCTATACATGCACTCGGCAATATGCCATCTGATCTGATGGCAACGTTGTTGGAAGATTTCAGTGGGCTGTTTGCTGATCCTCATGGGCTTCCTCCGGAGCGGAACCGCGCCCACCGGATTCACCTGATGCCAGGGACGTCTCCTATTGCAGTAAGACCATATCGTTATGCTCACATTCAGAAGACCGAATTAGAGAGACAGTGTGAAGAGATGTTGCGGCAAGGCACTATTCGCCACAGCTCTTCAGCCTTTTCAGCACCTGTTTTACTAGTGAAGAAACAAGATGGATCGTGGAGATTTTGTGTTGACTATCGCGCTCTTAATGACAAAACTATCAAAGATAAATTCCGATCCCTGTTGTGGAAGAGCTTTTGGATGAACTCAAGGGTGCCAAATTTTTTACCAAATTAGACTTGCGTTCGGGTTATCATCAGGTCCGCATGCACGCGGATGTGGAGAAAACAGCCTTTCGGACGCATCAGGGCTTGTTTGAATTTCTAGTCATGCCGTTTGGCTTAACTAATGCACCAGCGACATTCCAAGCCGTAATGAATGAAGCTCTTCGTCTCTACTTACGACGGTTTGTCTTGGTTTTCTTCGATGATATTCTCATATACAGCTCCTCTTGGTCTGAACACCTTCTCCATGTTCGTACCATCCTCCGGGTTCTTCAGGAGCACAAATTTTTTCTTAAAAAATCCAAGTGCAAATTTGGCTCTTCGTCCGTGGCTTACTTGGGTCATGTGATTACTAGTGACGGTGTTGCCATGGATGAACAGAAAGTACAGGCCGTGGCTGATTGGTCGGTTCCTCAATCTGTACGTGCATTGCGTGGATTTTTAGGCCTAGCCGGCTATTATCGCCGGTTCATTAAGGATTATGGCACGCTTGCTTCTCCCTTAACAAAATTGTTAAAGAAGGAGAGTTTTGCTTGGACAACAGTAGCCTCCAGCGCTTTTGATATTTTGAAGCACGCTTTGTCGTCTGCTCCAGTTCTTCAACTGCCTGATTTTCAAGCGGAATTTATTGTGGAGTGCGATGCATCTGGTTCCGGAATTGGGGCCGTTTTACATCAAGGAGCGGGGCCAATCGCTTTTTTCAGTAGACCCATGGCGCTTCGCCACCGACAATTGGCAGCATATGAGCAAGAGCTCATTGGTTTGGTGCAGGCAATCAGACATTGGAGACCTTATTTGTGGGGACGTACTTTTCTCATTCGTACGGACCATTATAGTTTGAAATTTTTATTGGATCAACGTTTGGCTACTATACCTCAACATCAGTGGGTCACCAAACTTCTGGGATTCTCGTTTCGCGTGGAATACCGGCCGGGTCGACAGAATGTTATGGCTGACGCTTTATCTCGGCGTGATTGTGAGACAGCCTCTGTTTTTGCAATATCATCTCCTCGTTTTACTCTTTTTGATGACCTGCGCAGCGAGATCACTAGTTCTTCTACCTTGACTGCTCTCACAAATCGCATTCTTGCTGGTTCAGCAGAACCAGAATGGGGTTTTGTGGATGGCTTGCTCACGTTCAAAGGCCGCGTGTATGTTGCCGAGACCTCGCCAACGTTGCATTCGGTTCTCACAACCGCACATACAGTGGGTCATGAAGGAGTTCAAAAAACGCTACATCGATTGCGTTCTGATTTTTTCGTCCCACAGGCCAGACGGTTGGTTCAGGAGTTTGTTCGAGCATGTCCAACGTGCCAACGTCACAAGAGTACTCACCTTCATCCCGCTGGCCTTTTGCAGCCGTTGGAAGTACCGTCTAAAATATGGGAGGACATATCAATGGATTTCATTGAAGGTCTACCGCGTGTTAATGGTAAATCGGTTATCCTTACAGTAGTGGATCGATTTTCCAAATATGCCCATTTTATTGCTTTGTCCCACCCGTACACGGCTAGTTCTGTTGCTCGGGTATTTTTTGAGGAGATAGTACGGTTACATGGGATCCCTTCTTCCATAGTAAGTGATCGTGATCCTATTTTTACTAGCCGCTTTTGGGAGGAATTATTTCGTCTCGCCGGGGTGCAACTTAACCGCAGTTCAGCGTTTCATCCTCAATCTGATGGCCAAACTGAAGTAGTTAACAAAGTGATTGCTATGTATCTTCGTTGTCTGACAAGCGATCGCCCACGACAATGGTTACATTGGTTGCCTTGGTCTGAATATTGTTACAACACATCGTTTCACTCCTCTCTGCGAGATACTCCTTTCAAAGTTGTCTATGGCCGACAGCCTCCGTCCTTATGCACATATGAGCCAGGCATAGCTCGAGTTGTTGCAGTGGATAATCTATTACAGGACAGAGATCAACTACTCGCTGATATTCGTGATCGCTTATTGCAAGCACAGCAGCAGTACAAGAAGTATTATGATGCCAATCACCGTGATCTTCAACTTGATGTCGACCAGTGGGTATGGTTGCGCATTCAGCATAGAAAGGCTACCTCTATTGTCCTACAGCCTCCTGGGAAGTTAGCACCGCGTTTTTACGGACCATATCAAGTGATTGAAAAAATTGGATCAGCGGCGTATCGCTTACGTCTTCCAGAGAAAGCAAAACTTCACGACGTATTTCATGTTAGTCTTTTGAAACCCTTTGTGGGTCAGCCGCCGTCAAGTCCGCCTCCACTGCCTGATTTGTATCATGGCAAAGTTGTTCCAGTCCCTGATCGGGTTCTCCGCTCACGCAAAGCTCGCGGTGCATGGCAGATTTTAGTTCAATGGCAAGGTCTGCCAGCAGCAGATGCTTCGTGGGAGGATGTAATACAGTTCAAGCAACATTATCCTTCTTTTCAGCTTGAGGACAACCTGTTTCTTGGAGACCCGGCAGATGTTATGTGGGGACGTACGTATACTCGGAGACACCGTAAAGGAAGGGACAATACGTATGCTTCGGATGCACGGGAGAATACGGGTGAGAAGGAATCGGCTTAACCAGTTGGAGTTGTAATCGAAAAGTTGTACTTTACTAGTATGTTTCTAGTTGTTTGGGTTAAGAGTCCCTTACGGACAGTTTGCATACTATTTTTAGATCAGGCCAGTTCTATAAATTGAGGGGGATTGTAATAAAGAGGGGAGGAAAGAATTACTATCTCCCATCCCGTCTTCTCCAATTTCTCTGCTTTTCAGCGCCCTTCCCTGCGTTTGCTCTCGCTTCTGAACGTCCACGAAGCCCTCTCGATCCAACGACGCGGGCGTACCTCGTCAACACCCGGCAAGACAACTACAATCTTCGATCTAACACCGTGCACCGACAACGACGCTATGGCATCTCTTTAGAAAACCTCACTTGTTTCTTAAAATAAAATAGACACTATGCTTTGTCATCCGTGCCAATTGGGCAAACATGTTCGTTTACCTTTCAATCGGTCAAACATAGTTTCTTCTGTCCCGTTTCAATTAATACATTGTGATTTGTAGACCTCTCCTATGTTGAGCAATTCCGGTTCCAGATTACTT